>CATIWM010661682.1:0-32002 GCA_949671775.1 Mallotus repandus
CATTTTAATAATGGAATTTAATTATAAATTAGGATTTTATTATTTATTTTGGAAATAAATGTCTTTTATGTTTTTATTATGTAAATAAATTGAATTGTGATATTTAAATGAATTTTTATGATTTTTGGTGAATTATTGAAATTTATTTTATTTTATTTATCATGAATTGTGTTGGTTCTCGGTTGGGCAATAATTGTAGTTCAGAGGCCCAACCCGAGAAAATGAATTGTAAATATTTTAGAAGTGTATTTGCATGCAGGAACGACTCTACTTTTAGTAGAGAGATGTCCGTTTTTCAAAGGAGACTCTCGAATTTTCGGTAGATTTCCTGTAAAATATGACATTGGGTCGTTCCCAGATTGAGTCATTCTTAAGAAATCTCTAAAGTATAAAATTAGGAATTTATTTCTAATTATTTATTCATTATTATTTTCTTTTAGCTGCATTGCAAGTTAGGCCTTCAGGACCGGGCCAGCCGAACCAGAATAGAGGAGCGCACACCTGTGAGTTATTATTATATGTATGCATGGCACATAGAATTCATGATTTGACATCCATATTTCGAATAAATATGAATTTATTATTATTTATTATGATTTTATATATGCATACATTTATATTTCATGAATATGATCATACATGCATATATATTTTTTCATAAGAATATTTAAATGCAAATTCTAATTTCATAATATGGATGCATATATTTATGATGAATTATTCATTTATTTTGAATAAAATATTTTGGAGAATAGTCGTAGAACGTGCTACCTAGTGGGCTGCACTAGAACTGTGTGCGCACCGGTACGTTAGAATGGTAGGGTTGATATTTGAATGATATTGTGGAATTTATGATTTGAATATTGAATTATCTGGATTATGAAATTTTTATTGAAAGGCGTGACTGTTGTAGCTCGATGGACCTTTCAAGGTCTTGGGCCGGTCATGCGGACTATTGTAGCTCGATGGACCTTTCAAGGTCTCGGGGCTAGTCCACCTATTATTGGATAAGAGAATGTTATTGGAACTAAGTGAGCCTGATGGCCAGTAAGGATTATGTGATTCGAGGATGCGAACTTTTAGGGTTTTTCTTTGATCCTTCAGTAAAATAATATATGGAAAAATGTTTTCTAGCATTTGTGTGAGTTGTATGTATATTTATATAAATATAAATATACAAATATTATTATTGATGCTTGTGTAGGTTACATGCATGTATATAATAATAATTCACTCAGTGAGGTCTAACCCCCCTCAATTATTTTTTCAGGATTTTTCTCGTCAGACCTCTACTAGTAGTACTCTTCGCCGGATTCTTTCTTCACCAGTCGATTTTTGTAAATTTTGAACTGTCACTTTTCTTGTATTTTATTAGACACTGCAGTAGTAGTACATCTTGTTGTAGTATTTGATATTGTTTTAGACTGAGATTTTGTATTTGAATAATTGTTTGAGAATATTTTATTATGATATGATATGGAGTTTTTTTTATATTATTAAAGTTTTAATTCCTTGGTATTTTTATATGTTTGTTTGATATTAAATTGTGTTTAAGGCTTGCTACAGGTTCCGAATTCATGTGAATTCTCGTTCCCTAGCGCCAGTCATGACTCCCGAGTTTAGGTCATGACAAAGTTAGTATTAGAGCCTAGGTTTAGTATTGTTGGACCTAGGTTGCTAGAGTTGAATTTTCTTTAAAACTACTGCAGCAATTAGGTTCGACTACATCTTTGAAAAGTTTTCGTTGCTTTTAGTTTTTCGCGTAACCATTAGGGTGTCTGTTGTTGTTTGAACTTTTACTTGTTTTTGTCTTTTCAGAATGAGGAAAGCATGAGTTGCTCCACCGGTTGTTGAGGTCGATGATGGTGAGTCTTATTAGGATGATGCTCAACACCTTAAGCAGCCGGTTAGGCTAAGGGGTAGGGAGCTGCAGGATGTGGAACCTGTAGACCTCGAAGAGCGACAGGTTGTCGTAGGCATAGGGAGCTGCAGGATGTGGAACCTGTAGACCTTGAAGAGCGATAGGTTGCCGTAGGCATAGGGAGCTGCAGGATGTGGAACCTACAGACCAGGAATTTGATGAAGCTGCCTTTGCACTTGGAGTTCAGCAAGGTGCAGCTATTATACCTCAGGCGGTACGACCGATATAGCCTCCACTTCAACAGGGTATGTCAGACCCAGAGGTAGCATTTTTTTACGCCAGGGTCGGCAGGATATCATTTGATGGGACTTTAGACCCATTGGATTTTCTTCACGTGATTGAGTCAAGGACTCAGACTACACGCCCAGACTATTAGAGGATATTGATAGTTGAGTTAGCAGTTGAGGGGTCAGCACTAGATTGGTTCATTCAGGTCATGCAGCCTCATATGACGACATTTACCTGTAGTCAGTTCAGAGAGCGGTTCATGAGACATTTCTACCCAAAGCCGATGCGGATGAGTTATAGACTTCGGCTGATGAACATTTCTAAAGGCGATAGGTCAGTAGAGGAGTACACTAGAGAGTTCCTTAGACTAAGTTGGTATGTAGAGGATTTGATGAGAGACCAGTATTTCACAATCACTATATATCTCACTGGATTGGGCTCTGCGTTCATTGGGATGCTTACTATAGGCCTGACACTTGAGTCTATGATAGAGTTAGCCAAGGAAATAGAGCTCAGACTGATTAGGCAAGGAGCTATGCCTAATTATTATCAGATGGGAGGTATCTAGGCAGGAGGATCTCAGAGCACTCAGCACATTACATTTCATATTGGCTCCAGCAGTCAGTAGAGAGGATTTTATTTGCAGGGCTAGAGACCTTTATATAAGGTCCAGAGGAGTAGAAGACATGGCCGTAATGGAGCTAGAAGACCTATCATATTTGGTCAAGGAGCGTCTAGTAGTAGTAGCGGCCAGAGTTCTGGTTATGGCAACACAGGATCTGCATCCAGTGCTTGCCAGATGTGCGGGAGAGTCCATCAGGGACAGTGTTACATGGCTCTAGGGGCATGTTTTTGATGCGGGCAGACAAGACATTTTGCCAGAGTATGCCCTTATTCTGGTTATCAGCAGCAGTTTTTACAGCATTCCACTGCTAGTGCAGCTCTAGCTTGCTATCAGCCACTGCCAGCTCAGTATCAGAGTACCTCACAGTTTGTGGCCTAGCAAGGTTGAGACAGAGGAGGCAGAGGTAGTGCAAGAGACTTTAGTTAGGCTTCCACTAGCCAGCAGGGAGGCAGAGGATAGGTGTGAGTGACCGAAGTGGGTTGTGAATTTTGTAGGGCATGGCAACTTTGTCGAATGGGACATCTATTCCGTTTATGGGACAGGGAAACATGGTTGGTCTCGAGGGGATGTGAGACACTTTTGTGTTTGGAGTCGCCACCTGGTTTTTAGAAAACTAGGAAAAGATGAAAGGGCCGGCATCGGGTCACTCAATGAGTATGGTCCAGCAGAGATTCTAAGCTCGGGAAATCTTATCTAGTTTTTGACTATTTCATATTTTAATGTTCAAGATGTGGCTATCGTAACACCCTAGTTTCGGTAATGACAGTTGATATAGATGCATTCACACAAGCACATTGATAATAACAGAAAGTACGAGAAATTCAGCATAATTATTTACAAGGCTTTCCTAGTAAATATATATGAAAAAGAAAAAGTGCATAAATGTAAATCTAGTCCTAATCTAGAATTCACCTGCAAAATAAAGGTTAGCATAACTATGTGCAATCCCATCTATTCATCCACTCAGACAACATATAGGCACAATAAAGATGATTAATGCATCACAAATGCTTAAACATATACATGTAGTTTATGCTCTAGCAAGAATTATTATAAAGCATTTCTAAATGATGAGATAGATAGTAAATAATGATGATTGCATCATTGGACCACGATATTGAAGCTTTAGCTTAGATAATAGGCTTTCGTGTTTATTAAATGCATGTTGATGCAAAATGATAGTTAATTATGAGCAAAACAAGGCATAAATTATTCAACCAGCATGCCAATTGTCAGTCTCATCACACAATCACAATGATTTCTCAACTACTGGCGGTGATAAAGTAAAATGCAAGACAGTAAATAAATGTGCAAAAATGATTATTTGGTCCTCAGATTTGACTGAGCTTGTTTAGTGTTTTTGAAGCTTTAGCTTTGAGAGATTTTTAAGCTTTCCTCATCGAGAGGTTGAAAATGACGTGTCTAATGCAAATTCGTATACCTTTGAAGCATGCTTTGATAAATATGAGGGTGGGTTTGGTGCAAAAGTGGTCTAAAATCCTATGAAAAATATGAGGGTGGGTTTGGTGCAAAAGTGGTCTAAAATCTTGCCTTTTCTCTCTCAGCTCTAGTCTTTTCTTCCTTGGCTCTAACCTTGTTCAAAATGGGAGGTAAATACCTCTATTTATAGGGAAATATACCAAAAGATGTGTGAAAAATAGTTAAAATGTGCATGATCATGCGTCTGGGATGTGTGATCACGCCTTGGGACACATGATCATTGCCCTAGAGCCCGTGATCACGCATTCTAGCAATGATCAAGCTCTCTAACAGGTATCACATGACCTTCCTAGGCTCTGATCATACTATTTTAGGGGGTTTTTTTAGGGTTTTTGGACCTTCTAGATGTGTTTTCGAGGTTCATTTTGACAAAATTAGCTTCCATGTTCATGCGTGAGCAAAATGTGTTTATGCGTGATCACATGCTGCAATTTTGCTCACGCCCTACTTCTCGCGGTTATGCGCACTATTCTAGGGTCACTTTTGGAAGTTTTAAGGGCCTACGGATGCATTTTCGATGTCCGTTTTGTCAAAATTGACTTTTAATTTTCACGAAGTTGAACTTCGGTCTCATGAGTCGAACACTGGTCAGATGAGTTGCTCAGTTTGAGCAATGTTTGTTTAAACTAGCGACTTACCACTTTGATTATTCATATTTTATGAAATCAAGGTGCAACTTAATCATTCAGAGGTTGATTTTGCTCAGTTTGGGCTTTTTCAGACTGTCGGTAGGCTTCAAAGGTGGTACAAATGAACAGACACTTGTCATATTCGGAGAGATGTTTTCATCACTGGACCTTTTTGGGGACAATAAAAATTTGATGTATGATAGTTGCCCCTTACTTTACGTGTGTTGCATTGTACTCTAGTACTTATTTTAATACACGTGAAGCAAATACAGAGATACAAAAATAGTTTTGGGAAGAGGTACTTACCTGATAGTGTGTTGTTTAGTCTTTTGACTTCGGGCCTATTGCTTGTTGATGTTGTTTTGTTTGGAGATGATGCTTTTATAACCTCCTTAATGCAAATGCTACTAAGCAAATGGAATGGTGCTTCTAAGCAGAGAAAATGCTTCTAAGTAATGGAATGCTTCTAAGTAGAGAGAAATGCTTCTAAGCAAATAGAATGCTTCTAAGAAAATGGAATGCTGCTTCCAAGCAGAGAAAGATATTTCTAAGTAAAAATGCTTTGAGCGGATGAAGTGTGCTCCTAAGCAGATGAGATGCTTCTAAGCAAATGAAATGCAACTGAGCAGTGATGATGCAGTGATGATGTCATCTTTTCTAGTGTTTCGAGCGTGATTTTATGACGTGTTAATTGTGATAATTGTAGATGAAACATGCTTGTGTTATCTATACTTCATTTTCTTTTTTATGAATGATTTTTTAAGACAGTGATGTCAAATGCAGTGTCCTAAAACATACAATGCTCGTGTTTGTGTGATTCGTCCATGTTTTTTGTGCATTCTTTTGGCAAAATGCAAGTTTAGGACCCTACGAATGCTTGTGTGGGGGTCTCGATGGTGCGTGTGTGAGTCTCAGAGTGCGTGAGGCTCGGAAGGTGACTTTTACCTATTTTTTGAGCTCTTTTTTAGTTTTTTTGATTGCTTTTCTTCTGTTGTTGCTTTGTTGCTTCACGGACTGCAAAAATTATGGACTTCCCTCCTATTCCCGAGGATCTCGGTGACTTTGATGATGTGAATACCGCTTCTTTTTCTTTTGATGAGTTCATTTTAAAGGATGAGGCGGTTCTCGGGAAAACTGGTGCAGTGACCTCTACGGCTGGAGTAATAGAAGCTGCTGGGACCAGTAGCGAAACCTCTTTTCATTCACCTCGACTTTCTTGGGGTGATCAGTTCCCATTTTCTATAGCCTGGAGACTCATGTTGGACTATTCATCATCAACAAGTCAGTTTGCTTACTTAGCTTTTGTTGTAATTAGCTTTACTTGTTATAGCTCTAGTTGTTCGTCTTAATACTTGTTGTACGTGTTACTCTTAATTTTAGCTCTTACTGTTTGGATTCCAACACTTTTGACATGTACTTTGCCTCTTGCTGTAGTCTAGCTCTAGCTGTAGTTTCTAGCTCTTACTTTGATTTTCGTAGCTCTAACTTTGATTTTCTTAGCTCTAGTTGTGGTTTAGCTCTTGTTGTAGCTCTAGCTGTGATGTGGCTTTCGCTATATTTTAGCTCTTGCTGTGTTTTAGCTCTAGTTGTGATTTTGGATTTAGCTTTAATTTTTCTAGCTTTAGCTGTGATTTAGCTCTAGTTGTGGTTTTGCTCTAGCTGTGATTTTAGCTTTGGCTGTAATTTTTATAGCTCTTGTTGTGATGTCTGTTGCTTTAGCTGTGGTTTAGCTCTTGCTGTAGTGTAGCTCTAACTGTGATGTAGCTCTGGCTGTAATGTAGCTCTTATTGTGATGTTTGTAGCTCTAGCTGTGGTTTAGCTCTTGTTGTAGTGTAGCTCCAGCTATAATGCATGTAGCTCTAGCTGTGATTTTAGATCTTACTATAGTATAGCTCTAGCTATGATTTTAGCTCTTACTGTAGTATAGCTCTAGCTATAATGACTATAGCTCTAACTATGATTTGTAGCACTTGCTATTATTTTAACTCTTGCTGTAGTGTAGGTCTAGCTATGATTTTAGCTCTGGCTGTGATTTTCATGCAAAAATGCAAAAAGAATGTTTTAGTATCTAATAAAATGTTTTAATTATTTTACCTGTTGGTTGTAGTCCTCTAGGCTTGTCATTTAGCTGCCTAGTAACTTCAATAAGGTCAGCTCGTATTTTCAGGGTCTTCCTCCGTGTGTGAAGTAGATGGTTGCTAGGAAGGGCTTTGATGGTATTATTTCTGCCCTTACTTATGGCTCTTATGCATCGAGTCAGGCTGCGATGTGTGCTCTTATTAAGTGGTGGATGGATACTACCCACATGTTCCATTTGCCTTTCAGGGAGATGACTATCACTCCACTTGAATTTGTAGCCATTACGAGGCTGAGTTTTTTCGGGGAGCCTGTCCCTTTTAGTAATGAGCCATGTAGTTCTACTGTCGCGAGGAACAGATGGCTGGGGGATCTATTTGGTATTACTACTTCAATGAAGTCTGGCTGCTCCACTTTGATCCGGTATATGCAGCTTGTAGATAAGGTGAGGTTGGAGCACGATGCGGGTCATGTTAATTCTAAGTATTGGCTAGGTGCTTATTATTTTACCTTTTGAGTGTCGTTGTCTTCTCAAACGCTTCCAGCACTGGCTTCCTATAGTTGTTACCCGTCCTAAGGAACTTGAGGGATCTGCCGAAGTACGGTTGGGGCATAGCTGCTTTTACCCACATGTATTTTGGTTCGGATGCAGCTTGTAGAGGACGCTCGCATGTTTGTAGTTGCTTGTTCGTGTTGGATGTGAGTGTGGTCTCTTGCTTTTGGATTATTCCATCCTTGATTATTCTAACTCTTTTCTTCTTGAAAGGTTTGGGCTTATGAGTTTGGGCTATTTCCTCATCCCATTATTGAGCGTTCGCCTGAGAGTAGCTTTTCCTATCTTCCACGATGGATTAGGAGGACTTCCGGTTTGATTGAGAGTCCGACAGAGGCGACGGGTCTCTTGAGTAGATTGGTTAAATATGGTGCATTTTATCTTTGATTTGCTTATTCTTTGACAATTCTTTTGCTTATGATTTTCTCGGGTAGATTTTTCCATGCTGGTGGATAGAGCGACAAGACTGGTCGATCGAGATGGGAGTGGCTTGGTGCCTGACACAGAGGATGGTCTTATTGATTGGTCTTATTGATAAGGTGTGGTATTTAGGTGAGCGAGTCTATCGCTAATAGGATGGACTGTTTATGAGGAGAGTTCTTGTTGCTCACTTTGGGGATATATTTTGGGGTTGAGAACTCATTAGAGAGGGGCTTGATAGAGCTGAGAGAGGGTATCCCTTTGAGAATTTCCTGAAGGGAGCTCATTTTTCTTATATGATGTCTCTGGTGCCATAATTGATTAATGTTGTGGCCAGTGAGTTTGTTCCTCCACCACCTCCTCAGGTGGATCCTTCGCAGCCTTCGGGCTCTAGAGCTGGGACTTCATGGTCATCTTAGGGTCATTTTGCTTCTAGGGTAGCATCCTTTAACCTAGTACGCTTCAGAGCTGTGTTTTTCCTATTTTCATGGAAGCATGTAATAAACTTTTTTAGTATTAAATAGTAAATGACATGAGTTATGAGAGTTTTATCCGCAGAATTCTGGATGTCATCGAAGGAGGTCAGATTCCTCTCATTTTGACAAGGAGAGCGATCCTGGGACCGATGGGACAATACATGCTAGTGTTATGGGACCTAGCCATGCTATTCTTGGTGATTTTGTGAGTGCAATGCCTCCAATGTTGTATGGGCTGACAATTACAGAAGTGGGGGCTTCTTTCCCTTTGCCTAGAATGGGTACACCATTGTCGGGTGGTGTGCCTGTAGATGTCACTCATGTTAGTTTCCTGACTTTGTGAGGTTCTTGCTCTTTCTTTGCTTTATTCATTATCTGAATTCTTTTTCTTTGAAAGTGCCTATTTCTACTGCTCAGTCTTGGTATACTGCTACAATTAGTGTGTAGGAGTATTTTATGGAGTTTACTTGCGTTAAGAGCATATTGCTTTCTTCTTTATTGATTTATACTTGTTTTATGCATGTGTTTTTATGAATGCATGAAATATGATTTGTGATGTTTTTCTTATGCAGAATGAGCATAATCAAGCTAGTCGTGAGTGGGAGAGGGAGCGAGCAACTTATCGTGAGTAGATCGATCAGCTTCACGTGCAGCTGGCGGCCTTTTGGATGGGTGCAAAGGATACGGGGGCTGGCTCAGATGATGGGGATGCCTGAGTGGATTTAGCTCTTGCTTTTGATGGCACCCATAGCTGATGTATTTGTTAGGAGGCTAGGTATAGGCTTTTGGCTGTGGTTGTCCAGTGTTGTATTATTTTCTCGAGGTTGTGGACTCAAGGTGTTGTATTTAGGCCTTTGTCCCATATGTTGTATTCTGTACTGATGGGTGTTGTTGTTGTATTCTAGATTGACTGACTTGTGTGCTTCTAATTGTGATATCTGTAACTACGATCATTCTGCTATGTCTACCTCTTTATTTTATTTTTCCCTCTTTTGCATAGAGTGTCTCTTTTCATAGCTCTTCGCGCCTATCTGGGTATTTTTTTCTTCTTCCCTCTTTTGCCTAGGGCATCTCTTTTTAGAGCTCTTCGCACTTAGATGGGCTTTTTTTTAAGGTTCGATGATAGCGGATGGTAATATAGAGGAGAAGTAATGGAACAAGTAAGAACTGCAAAGCATGTAATGAAAATATGCAAATTGTACTTAGCATACTCGATGAATTCATATGATAATGATGTATTACATTTCCTCAAATGTACTTACATGATTTGACAAGCATTCACATATTTACTTAATACATTTAAGAAAAGCACAATTGCATCTATGCAGATTTTGAATTGACGGTACCCCTGTCCTTAATCAGCCTCTTCAGGTTTTCTAACTAAGTATTTTCTCTCGACTTCCCCTAATTTTTGCTTGAGCTGCCTTTTTTCAATTTTCAACTCAACGGGTATTTTTTTATGTATTTTCTCTAGACATAGTACTTCTTCAAGCAGTCTGTGTTGGTAGGCTCAGAGAACTTGTTTCCTTCAGAATCCATCAACTTGACAACTCCTCTCGATAGAACGGTTTTGATCAGATATGGGCCTTCCTAGTTTGGCCTGAACTTCCCTTTAGGGTCTGAGACATTCTGTTTGGCTTACTTTAACACCCAGTCTCCTGCATTCACACTCTTGTGTCTAACTTCCTTGTTAAAGGCTCTAGTCAGTCAAGCTCGATATTGCTATGTATGATGCAATGCTTTGAGTCTCTGATTGTCTAGAGTAGTGAGGCTGTGATGCCTTTGCTGAGCCCATTACGCTTCAGGCAGTTCAGATTCAATTGCTATTCGCAATGACTTCATTTCCATCTCCATTTAGAGTACTGCTTCAGATCTGTATACTAGTGAGAAAGGAGTGGCTCCTATTGAAGTTCTGACTATTGTTCTATATCCCCACAATGCATATGGTAGTCTATCTGCCCAATCACGGTAAATCTGAGTCATCTTTAATAAGATCTTTTTTATGTTTTTGTTTGTAGCTTTGACCACTCTATTTGCTTGTGGTCGGTAAGGTGAGGATTTATGGTGCTCCACCTTATAACTTCTTAGTAATTCCTTCACTTCCCCTTGGAAGTGAACACCGTTATCTGAAACTATGTGATGGAGAATCCCATATCGACAAAATAGGTTCTTTTTTATGAACTTTACCACTTGTCTTGCCCTCACTTTTGTGTAGGATTCTACTTTGACCCATTTTGTGAAATAGTCAATTGCGACTAGGATGAACTTATGTCCGTTTGATGCTGTCGGGTGAATTTCTCCAAGAAGAGATAGAGTGTAGCTATGTTGGTGGAAGATGGCTGATGTCCCCGTGAATTTGGCACTTGTGGCACTTTCTTTCGAACTTGATGCAGTCTTCTGTCATCATCATCCAAAAGAACTCTTGTCTCATTAACTTCTTCACTAGAATGGCACCAATCATGTGCAGACCACAAACACCCTCATGTACTTCTTCCATTACTCCAGTAGCTTCTATCTCATCCAGACATCTGAGTTGTAACCCATCTAAAGTTCTTCTGTATAATACACCCTGGTGTGATGTGAATTTTGATACCAGCTGTCGGATGACTGCCTTGTCTTTTTCAACTGCCTTCTCAGGGTAAATTCTCTTTGTTAGGTATTATTGTATATCATAAAACCAGGGTTAGTTTTCTGCTTTTGCTTCTGCTATTTTGAGGCATTTATGGCTAGGTTGCTTTGATTTGAGTAAGATTAGAGGCTTCACAGGCATTTTGGTCGGTCCTTCCTATATTGATGCTAGGGAAGCGAGCGCGTCTGCCATTTGGTTATGGTTTCTAGGGAGATGGATGAATTTGCATTTGTGGAAAGATAGGGCAAGTTACTGCAGGTAGCTTAGGTATGGCCTCAAGTGTTGTTCTTTCAGTTCTCATTCTTCTATTTTCTGATTGATTACCAACATGGAATCCCCAAATATTTCAACTTTTGTCACTCCCACAGTTATCAAAGCTTTCATGCCAAGTGCACATGCTTCATATTCTACCTCATTATTTGTAACTCTGAATGCTAGCTTTTTAGTGATTGGCACCACTTCACCTTCTGCTGTTAGGAGTATGATCTCGACTCCTGCTCCAAGTTGGTTGACTACTCTGTCAAAGTACATTCGCCATCCCAGTACCTCAATGGTCGTGCTGAGGTCATTTAGGAAGTCTAGTTGAATTTCTTCTGAATTTGGAATCATATTGAGGGCTAGGAATTCAACAACTATTCTCCCTTTCACTGATTTATTAATCAGATACTATACATAAAATTCTGTGAGTAGAACAAGCCATTTGGCGAGTTTTCCCACTAGGGATGGAGCTTCGTAAAGATGCTTTATAGGATCCATTTTGGACACAGCTTGAATTGTGTATGATTGAAAGTAGTGTCTGAGCTTTTTCATTGCCTATACCATTCCTAGATATATCTGTTCGACTTGATCGTACTTTTCCTTGTAAGGCAACATTTTCTTACTCAAGTATTAGACTGTGTGTTCTGCTTTTCCTTCTCCCTCTTAGGCTAACATTGCACTGATTGCATTCCCTTTAATGGCTAAGTACAAGGTTAATGGAAACCTGGACTTAGGTGGTTTTAGAACCGGTGGATTGGCTAGGTAGTTTCTAATCTTATCGAATGCTAACTGACATTGTTCATTCCATACGACTGGCTGATCTTTTTTTAGTAGCTTGAAGATGGGCTCGCAAACTGCTGTTAATTTGGCGATGAACTTGCTTATGAACTGTAGCTTCTCTAGAAACCCTCTGATTTCTTTCTCTATTTTTGGCACTAGCATTTCTTTGATTTCTTTTGCTTTATCTGGATCCACTTTGATTCCATTCTAGCTGACAATATACCCCAGCATCTTGCCTGAAGTTACCCCGAATACGTACTTCTTGGGATTAAGCCTGAGGCTGTACTTTTTAACCCTTCTGAGGAATTTCTAGAGAGCATCTGGGTGCCTTTCTCTAGTTTTTGACTTAACCATCATGTCATCCACATACAATTTGAATTCTTTGTGTATCATGTCATGAAACATGGTTGTTGCCATTCTTTGGTAGGTTAGACTTACATTTTTCAGGCCAAAGGGCATTACCCTATAACAGTAAGTACCCCATTCTATAATGAAGGACGTCTTCGCTTTGTCAATAATGGCCATCAAAATCTGATTGTATCCAAAAAAATCCATCCATGAAGGAATACATTGCATAGGAGGCAGTGTTGTCTATCAACACATTTATGTGAGGCAAAAGGAAGTAATCCTTTGGGCATGCTTTGTTTAGATCTCTGTAGTCAACACAGATTATGACCCTTCTATCTTTCTTTAGCACTAGTACAAAATTTGCCAACCATTCTGGATAGTCTACCACTTCTAGGAATTTACCCTCGATCTGCTTTTTGATGTCTTTTTTTACCAATTGGGCCCATTATGGTCTAAGTCTTCTCAGCTTCTGCTTCACTAGTTTACATCCTTCTCTGCTAGGAATGTAATGTTAAGTGATGTCTCTATCGATGTCAGGCATGTCTTCATAAGTCCAAGCAAATACTTTTGAATATTTTATTAATATTTTTTCAATTTCTTTCCTCTCTTCAGGGGTAACATCTTTCAAAATATGCAAAATGCGTGGTTCATTTTTTGTGCCAATGTTAAATGGTTTAGTGCATATGGAACGAATGTCAAATATGCAAGTGTTTTGATCAATGCAATGCACACTACCATTAGAAAGGACATCAAACAAGTAAGCAAATTTGATTTCATTGAATTAACTTTAGAGTTCATTACATCATTAGTTTCAAATAAAGGAAAAGGCTCCTCTTAGACTAACAGTGCTTCTGTCTTTGGATCACCCACTGTTTATAGGTCTTGTCAATAAGATCGTCCTAATCACTAGTGGTAAAATGATGAATTATTCTCCTTCACCATGTTGTTCTGAAATGGTCGATAAACTCTTGAGATAATCTCCCTCTTGAGAATTCCGCAGGCCTAGATGACACATGATGTTTTACCCTATACTGTCTTATTACTAATGCTGGGTAGTAGTAGGTGCACGATTTAAATCCTGAGATTGTTACACAATTCACATACTTTCCTAAAGTCACATGCTCCAATTTCTACCAAGGGCACCTCCAGGTTATCATCTCTTATGGGGCGTTTTTTATACTCTCACTCCATTGCTAGTCCGAGATATATGCTGAGTGGCCACTGATATCTTTGATGTATCTTTCTTGGTGGTTTCTTGGTTGGTATTTCATCCAATTAACAGCAGGTTTTTCCAGAAGGCTTAGCTTTTCTTGTAGCCAGATCTGAAGTAGCAGGGGACTTCTAATAAAGCTTGAATACTTTCCAGTTCTGTAATCATGCAGGCCCTCAATGGTTTCTACCAAGATTAGTGGGAGGGGAGTCATTCCACATTCTATGCCTTTGATCACTTAGAGTATCTTGTAGTCTCCCAATCCATTACATGAAACTATGAAGTATTGAGTGAAAAGGTAGCAAGTGAGAAGTCGTGTCCATAGTAGGCTTCCTGGCTTCTTTGTCGTATAGGCATTCAAGAGCTATAGGGGAATCAATTGCTTGTCTAAAGTAACCAACTCATCAAGCATTTGTGGGCTTAGGTTAAAAAGTGATGATCCAAGTCCAAGATATTTGATATCTTGGTCAATAGAGATTTCCTCTTCGGTTACGGTAGGGGTGCATCCTGCAATGGCACTAAACTCCTCATATAATGGACATAGCTCCATAGCATTGATTCGTAACACATGCTTGTATGGATCCCAGAACAACATTACTGCATGTAAGAGGTCGTGGTCAAGGCGTGCATGCTAGAAAGTTTTGATGCATAACATTCCATAGGATAGTAGGCTTTTTTTGTCAGCCTAGTCAAGGTTGTGTAGAAAATGTGTAGTGAGACTTGTTTTGGCTTGGAGGTTTTCGACCACGGTGCCATCTTCTAGGAAGCTTTAAATCTTTGCCCTCATTTTTTAATAATTCTAGTGAGAAGACTTAGGCTCATGGTCACTCATGTTGAGATCTAGTTTGCTGCACATTAGTGAGATAAAATAAACAAATGATGAATGATGAATGCATGGGATGTGCCTGCAAAAGAATACGATTAGCATGTATACATGATGTGCTCATGCATAGTCTTATTATGATGGATGCATGTGGCTGTGAAAAGACATGGTTAGTATATGTTGTCTATATGTATGTTATGTATGCATGATTTATGTAAGGGATCATTAGCTTTTCCTACACAAGGAACAAACCAATCACAAGCAAGCTCTTGCTTCCAACCTTATCGCTCCACGAGGTTATTGAATCTCTTTCCTAGGTCGGTTGTGACCCGATAGTCAGCAAGGGACTATGGTTCCGCTCTCAGACTAGGTTGTTTCGATTTGTTTTGACGATAATCAAGAGCTAAACTAAGGAATGATGCTCAAATGTACTCTCAGTAAGCGTATAATATCAATGTGAGGACCAGTCATTGGGTCACAAATGGCATTTATAGTCCTCACATGCCTCCGTGTGTAGGGGCTATAGTCAACAAGAGGGGTCCAGTTTCGTGTCCCCACATTGATATTCGATACATTTACCAAGAGGCATGAAAGTATTGTTCGAGAGTTTATAATTTGATTCTTTCAACATAAATGTGTGCAATCTAGTTGCATTCCTGACCCATCTATTTGATCTGATAAGGACAAATGGACGACACTCGTAGGTTTCGTCATCGAAAGATGTCACTATTTGTTAGTTCTAATAGGCTATCCACACTGGGGTGAATGATTTTTATCATTCCTTGCACATCAGGCTTATGCAAGGTAATCAAAGATCACACAGTCTAAGTGTGAGAAATCTATGAGAACGGACGAAAGGACATCAATCGGTGATGGAAACTAGAAGTGTCATAGCATTTGTGAATGTCAGGTCAAACGGATAGCATCAGGACTAGCATGCAAAGCTTCGTGGGATCCTAGTGGAGATTTCTATTGGTTTATTTACATGGGCTGAGTCGAGGGTGTAAGGCTAAGGGCTCCTTTAGTGAGAATTCCCCCCATGACTAGGGTTACGGACTCCAGTCAGTGAGTCTAACATTCCTTTGATAACTCATGTTGCCCTCCTTAAGGATTTAGGTCACAGACTCTAATCAGATGAATCCGACAAAACCACGAGTAAAGGCTAAAGGTGAAAAATCTGAATTGGTCACCCTAAGACTCGTATGGAACCATAGTGGATCACTTTACGTCATTGTCGACTAATAGGGACCAAGGGTGCACATGTAATTGTGTAGTGCAAATGCAATAGTGGAGGGCTCTACATGATTGAGTATTAAGTAATGAGAAATAATCATTTTTAAATTGATCTCTCTAACTAGAGTCCCTAGTGGAGTCACCACTGTGAGCGACCGAAGCAGGTTGTGAATTTCGTGGGGCATGGCAACTTTGCCGAATGGGACATCCATTTCGTTTACAGGATAGGGACAAATGGTTGGTCTCAGGGGGATAAGAGATGCTTTTGTATTTGAAGTCGCCACTTGGTTTTTAGAAAATAAGGAAAAGATGAAAGGGACGACATCAGGTCACTCAACAAGTATCGTACGCAGTAGAGATTCTGAGCCTGAGAGATCTCATCTACTTTTTGACTATTTCTCATTTTAATACTCAATATGTGGCTACTGCAACACCCTAATTTTAGTGATGACAGTTGATATAGATGTATTCACACAACCACATTGATAATAATGGAAAGTACGAGAATTTCAGCATAATTATTTATAAGGCTTTCCTAGTAAATACACATGAAAAAGAAAAAGTGTTGAAATGTAAATCTAGTCCTAATCTAGAATTCACCTGCAAAAGAAAGGTTAGTACAACTATGTTCAGTCCCATCTATTCATCCACTCGGACAATATATAAGCACAATAAAGATGATTGATGCATCACGAATGATTAAACAGATACACGTAGTTTATGCTCTAGCAGGAATTATTATAAAGCATTTCTAAATGATGAGATAGATAGTAAATAATCATGATTGCATCATTAGACTGCGATATCAAAGCTTTAGCTTAGATAATGAGTTTTCGTGTTTATTGAATGCATATTGTTACAAAATGATAATCAATTATAAGCAAAATAAGATAAAATTATTCAATCAGCATGCAAATTGCTAGTCTCAACACACAATCACAACAATTTCTGAACTACTGGAGGTGATAAAGTAAAATATAAGACAATAAATAAACATGCAAAAATGATTATTTGGTCCTCAGATTCGACTGAGCTTGTTTGGTGTTTTTGAAGCTTTAGCTTTGAGAAATTTTCAAGCTTTCCTCGTCGAGAGGTTGAAAATGACGTGTGTAATGCAAATCTTATACCTTTGAAGCATGCTTTGACAAATATGAGGGTGGGTTTGGTGCAAAAGTGGTCTAAAATCCTACAAAAAATATAGAGAGTGGGCTAAAAATGTTTGGATTGGGGCTTATAAGCCTTTAATTCGACAGTGTTTCAGTGCGTGCGTGTTTTTTTATATCTTGTCGGTGTTTCCTAAGCTCTAGCTTTTGCTCCTTAGGCTCCTACTTTTTCTCTCTCAGCTCTAGCCTTTTCTTCCTTGGCTCTAACCTTTTTCAAAATGGGAGGTAGAGACCTCTATTTATAGGGAAATGTGCCAAAAAATGTGTGAAAATAGTAAAAATGCACATGATCATGTGTGATCACGCCCTTGGCAAATGTGATCATGCCCTGGGATGCGTGATCATGCCCTGGGATGCATGATCACTGCCTTAGGGCACGCGATCACGCGCTCTTGCACCCGTCATGCGGCCTTCCCTGGCTCCAATCGCACTATTTTAGGGGTGTTTTTTGGGGTTTTCGGACCTTCTGAATGTGTTTTAAAGGTTCATTTTGTCAAAATCAGCTTCCATTTTCATGCGTGAGCAAAATGTGTTTGTGCATGATCACGCGCTGCAAATTCGCTCACGCATTATTTCTCCAGGTTACACACACTATTCTAGGGTCACTTTCAAAAGTTTTAAGGGTTTGCATATGCATTTCTTACGTTTGTTTTATCAAAATCAACTTTCGATTTTCACAAAGTTGAACTCTAGTCTCATGAGTCGAACACCGATCTGATGAGTTGCTCGTTTTGAGCAATGTTTGCTTAAAACTAGTGACTTACCACTCTGATTATTCGTATTTCATGAAATCGGGGTGCAACTTAATGATTTGGAGGTTGATTTTGCTCAGTTCGGGCTTTTTCAGACTCTCGACATGCTTGAAAGGTGGTACGAATGAATAGACACTTGTCATATTCGAAGACATTTTTTCATCACTAGACCTTTTTAAGGATAGTCAAAATTCAATGTATGACAACAAGCCAGAGTCTTCACTGTCACCTAGCAGGATGCTCAGGCATCCAATGTCGTTGTTGCAAGTACACTCTAGGTATGTTTCTTTGACGCTAGAGTCTTTCTTGATCCGGGTGCTACTCATTCTTTTGTGTCCCCTATTTTTGCATCAAAATCAAGTTAGCAAGCCGCAAGGATGGCAGATCCTTTATCAGTTGCAACGCCTCTAAGTGATTCATTAGACACCGATGTTGTGCTTCTTGGGTGTACAATGTTGGTAGAAGGAAGAGAATTGTTAATGGACTTAGTGTTGCTTGATGTGATGGATTTTGATGTGATCTTTGGAATGGATTGGTTGTCTCAGCATTATGCCATGGTTGATTGTCGAAGTAAAGAGGTGATTTTCAAAATTTTGAATGATGAAGAATTTAAGTTTGTGGGTGACAAGAGTTCTGCACCTCAGAATCTTATCTCTGGCATCACGGCTAGGAAGATGCTTAGAAAAGGATGTCAGGGATACTTGGCATTAGTTAGGGATACTACAGTGGAGAAGACATCCATATCAGATGTTTCAGTAGCATATGAGTTTCTGGATGTCTTTCCTGATGAGTTACTAGGTTTACCACCTCATAGGGAGATCAAATTCTATATTCATGTGGTCCCAGGCACAGCTCCTATCTCGATGTCGCCTTATAGGATGGCTCCTGCAGAGTTGAAAGCGTTAAAGGAGTAGTTGAAAGAATTAAAGGAGCAGTTGCAAGATTTGCTGGACAATGGTTTCATTAGACCCAGTGTTTCTCCTTGGGGTGCACCAGTCCTATTTGTGAAGAACAAGGACAGTACACTTAGATTGTGCATTAATTATAGAGAGCTGAACAAGGTGATAGTTAAGAACAAGTATCCTCTTCTGAGGATAAATGATTTGTTCGATCAGCTTCAGGGTGCACAGTTCTTCTCTAAGATCAACTTGAGGTCAAGTTATCATCAGTTACGCATCAGTGAAGCCAACATTCCTAAAACGGTATTCCGTACTAGATATGGCCACTATGAGTTTCTGGTGATGTCTTTCAGGTTAACTAATGCACCAACTGCTTTCATGGATCCGATGAATAAAGTGTTCAGACCATTTGTGGATAAGTTTGTAGCGGTGTTCATTGATTATATACTAGTGTATTCGAAGAATATGGAAGAGCACATATATCACTTGACGATAGTGCTATAGACACTAAGAGAACATCAGCTTTATGCTAAATTCTCAAAGTATGATTTCTAGTTGGAGAGTGTAGCATTCCTTGGGCATGTAGTGTCCAAGGATGGTATTCATGTTGATCCACAGAAGATAAAGGCAGTATGTGAGTGGCTTAGAACGACGTCAGTCACTGAGATTCAAAGTTTTTTGGGTTTGGCAAGGTGCTATAGGAGAGTTGTTTAGGATTTCTAGAGAATTGCATCACCTATGACCTGCCTAACTCAGAAGAATGTGAAGTTCGCGTGGTCAGAGGCTTATGAGAATAGTTTTTAGCTACTGAAGGAGAAGTTGACCACAGCTCCAGTGTTGACTTTGCCTAATAGAAAAGACAAGTTCAATGTATATTGTGATGCTTCTAGAGTTGGCCTAGGTTGTGTGTTGATGTAGAATTGTAGGGTAGTAGCTTATGCTTCTAGACAATTAAAGAAGCATGAACAAAATTATCCTACTCACGACCTAGAGCAGGTTGCAGTGATCTTTGCTCTCAAGATCTGGAGGCATTATTTATATAGGGTAAATTGTGAAATTTACGTTGATCACAAGAGTTTGAAGTATATCTTCCACCAGAGAGATTTGAACTTGAGGCAAAGAAGATGGTTGGAACTTCTGAAGGATTGTGATTGTGATATCCTGTACCATCCAGGCAAGGCTAATGCGGTAGCAGATGCCTTGAGTAAGAATTCCTCGGGTAGTCTTGCTCACATTAGTGTGGAGAGAAGACCTTTGATTCAAGAGTTACAGAAGTTAGTGGATCAAGGATTGATGATGAAGATAAGCAGATCAGGTGGATTGCTAGCTCAGTTCAGAATTAGATCATTGTTGAGGGATAGGATCAAGGCAGCTCAGAACCGAGATCCTATTCTGGTAGAGCTTATGGAGAAGATTTGTGCAAGGAAATTCACTGATTTCAACCTTGATGATGAAAGTGTTTTATGGATTAGTGGAATATTGTGTGTTCCTGATGTGGATAATTTAAGAGAAGAGATCCTAGAAGAAGCTCACTATGTAGCCTACAATGTACATCCAGGTGCTACTAAGATTTACCATGGCATAAAGGATCTTTAATAGTGGGATGGATTGAAGAAGGATGTAGCAGAGTTTGTCTCCAAGTGTTTGACTTGTCAGCAAGTGAAAGCTGAGCATCTGAAGCCTTCTGGGAAGCTTTAGCCTTTTCCAATTCCTGAGCGGAAATTGGAGAGAGTCACTATGGATTTTGTGATAGGGTTGCCTCGTTCAAGAAATAAATATGATTCTATTTGGGTGATCATGGATAGGTTAACCAAATCAGCTCATTTTCTGCTAGTTAAAGCTACTTATTATGTAGCCAAGTTGGCTAAGCTGTACGTCAAGCATATTGTGTGCCTTCATGGAGTTCCTGTTTCTATTGTATTGAATAGAGGTTCTATATTTACCTCTCGATTTTGGCAGAAGTTGCAAGAAGCAATGGGCACCAGACTTGATTTCAGTACTACTTTTCATCCTCAGACAGATGGTCAATTGGAGAGGACGATCCAGACACTTGAAGATATGTTGAGAATATGTGTAATGGATATTGAAGGTAGTTGGGATGATCATCTACCATTGGTAGAGTTTGCTTATAATAATAGCTACTATAACAGTGTTGAGATGGCACTATATGAAGCCTTATATGGAAGGAAGTGTAGGTCCCCTCTACGTTGGGATGAAGTTAGAGAAAAAGAGTTAATTGGACCAGAAATTATTCAGGATGCATCCGAGAAATTCACTTTGATTATAAGGAGATTGGAAACAACAGCTAGTAGACATAAGAGCTATGCAGATCTGAAGCTCAGAGATGTGGAATATCAAGTTGGGGACTATGTATTTTTGAAGGTGTCACCTATGAAGGGTGTTATGAGATTTGGCAAGAAGGGAAAGTTGGCACCAAGATACATTGGACCTTTTGAGATTCTGGAGAGAGTTGGTATGGTTGCCTATCGGTTAGCTTTGCCTTCGAATTTATAGCAAGTGCATCCAATGTTCCACATTTTAATGCTCAAAAAGTACATTTCAAATCCTCCACACGTGTTGCAGCCTCAGAGCGTGGAAGTGAATGAAGATCTGACATACAAGGAAGAACCAGTTGTGATTGTTGATTATCAAGTTCGGCAGTTGCATTCGAAGCAGATTCAAATGGTCAAATTATTATGGAGGAACAACAACGTGGAGGAGCATATGTGGGAGACTGAGGCTGAAATGCGGGTGGCTTACCCTTACTTATTTCCTTGATGAAATCTTATTTTTAGTTCTCTATTTAAAATTCAATGGCAAATTTTTGTAAGGGAGGAAGATTGTTATAACCTGAATTTTTACATATTATAACTAACCCCCATGCTGAGAAGGGCCATAGAGAAGAGATAGAGTGCAGCTTTTTTGGGGGAAGGTTGCTGATGTCCCTATGAATTTGGCACTTGTGGCACCTTCTTACTAATCTGATGCAGTCTTCCATCATCGTCATCCAAAAGAACCCTTGTCTCATTAACTTTTTAGCTAGATTTATGTGTAGACCACAGACACCCGCATGTACTTCTTCCATCACTCTAGCATCTTTTGTCTCATCGAGACATTTGAGTTGTATCCCGTCTGAAGTTCTTCTATATAATACACCCTGGTGTGATGTGAATTTTGATACCAATTGCAGATTGACTGCCCTATCTTTTTCGACTATCTTCTCAGGGTAAATTCTCTTTATGAGGTATTATTGTATATTGTAGAACCAGGGTTCGTTATCTGCTTTTGCTTTTGCTATTCTGAGTCATTTGTGGCTAGGTTGCTTTGATTTGAGTAGGATTAAAGGCTCATGGGAATTTAAGCCGATCATTCCCATACTTATGCTAGGGAAGCAAGTGTGTCTGCCATTTGGTTGTGGTTTCTAGGGCGATGGATGAATTTGCATTTTTGGAAAGATAGGGCAAACTGCTGTAGGTATGGCCTCATATTTTCTTCTTTTAGTTCCCATTCTTCTATAGTCTGATTGATTAACAACTTGGAATCCCTAAATATTTCAACTTCTATCACTTCCAGAGCTATCAAAGCTTCCATGCCAAGTGCACATGCTTCATATTCTGCATCGCTATTCGTAATGATAGCTTTTTAGCGATTGGTACCACTTCACCTTCTGTTGTTAGGAGTATGATCCCAACTGCTACTCCAAATTGGTTAACTGCTCCATCGAAGTATATTCGCCATCCCTACACCTCGATGGCTATGTTGAGGTCATCTGGGAAGTCTAGTTGAATTTCTTCTAAATCTGGAATCCGATTGAGGGCTAGAAATTTAACAACTGCTCTCCTTTCCATTGTTTTCTTAGTCAGATACTGCACATCAAATTCTGTAAGTAGAACAAGCCACTTGGCGAGTTTTCCCACTAGGGATGGAGCTTCGTAGAGATGCTTCATAGGATCCATTTTGGACACAACTTGAGTTTTGTATGATTGAAAGTAGTGTCTGAGCTTTTCATTGCCCATACCATTGCTAGACATATTTATTCGACTTTACTATACTTTTCCTCATAAGGTAGCATCTTCTTACACAGGTAGTAGACTATATGTTCTACTTTTTCTTCTCCTCTTGGTCTAGCATTGCACCGATTGCATTCCCTTCAATGGCTAGGTACAAGGTTAATGGCAACCCGGACTTAGGTGGTTTTAAATTGGTGGATTGGCTAGGTATTTTCTAATCTTATCAAATGCTAGCTGACATTGTTTGTTCCATACAACTGGCTGATCTTTTCTGAGTAGTTTGAAGATAGGCTTGCAAATTGTTGTTAACTTAGCGATGAATCTGCTTATGAACTGTAGCTTCCCTAGAAACCCTCTTATTTCTTTCTCTGTTTTTGGCACTGGCATTTCTCTAATTCCTTTTTCTTTATCTGGATCCACTTCGATTCTATTTTGGCTGACAATATACCCCAGTATCTTGCCTGAAGTTACCCCAAATATGCACTTCTTCGGATTAAGCCTGAGATTGTACTTTTCAACCCTTCTGAGGAACTTTTGGAGAGTAGTTGGGTGCCCTCCTCTGGTTTCTGATTTAACCATCATGTCATATATGTATACCTCGACTTCTTTGTGTATAATGTCATGGAACATGGTTGTTGCCATTCTCTGGTAGGTTGCACTTGCATTTTTCAGGCCAAAGGGCATTACCCTGTAATAGAAAGTACCCCATTCTATGAAGGATGTATTTCTTTGTCGATGATGACCATCAAAATCTAATTGTTTCCAAAAAATCCATCCATGAAGGAATACATTGCACAGGAGGCAACGTTGTCTATTGACACATCTATGTGAGGTAAAAGGAAGTCATCCTTTGGACATGCTTTGTTTAGATCTCTGTAGTCGACACAATTTTGACACTTCCATCTTTCTTTGGCACTGGCACGACATTTGCTAACCATTTTGGATAGTCTACCACCTCTAGGAATTTAGCCTCGATCTGCTTTTTGATGTCTTCTTTTACTAATTGGGCCCATTATGGTCTAAGTCTTCTTAGCTTCTGCTTTACTGGTTTACACCCTTTTTTGGTAGGGATGTAGTGTTGAGCGATATCTCTGTCGATGTCGGGCAAGTCTTCGTAAGTCCAAGCAAATACTTTTGAATATTTTATTAATATTTTTTCAATTTCTCTCTTTTCTTTAGGGGTAACATCTTTTGAAATATGCAAAATGCGTGGTTCATTTTTTGTGCCAATGTTAAATGGTTCAGTGCATATGGAATGGATGTCAAATATGCAAGTATTTTGATCAATGCAATGCATACTACCATCAAAAAAGACATCAAACAAGTAAGGAAAATTTTATTTCATTATATTAACTTTAGAGTTCATTACATCATTAGTTTTATATAAAGGAAAAGTACAGAGGTCATCTCCAGTATCTTCAAATAGAATGTCATCAATGCTTGATTCGAGGATGACAGCAACTTCCTCATAGTTGAGGGTCTCATTCTCAGATTCTAGTCTTAGATTCTTCATCAGCTCATCAATATCATTCTCAGTGATACCTTCTAGCGGGCATTTTCCCTTAGCAGAGTCAATGACATCTTTAAAGATTTCAAAGCTGGGTCAAAACCCCTTATTTTTCCCATTTCTCTATCTGTCCCTGGTATACCTCATTTGAGCTTTGTTGAATAAAAGTGGTGGACTTCTTAGATCCAATGTCCTTCTCAAGATCATACCCAGGCTATATCTGCTGTTTATCCTCGAGAATCAGGGAATTTTGTGACTCCAATGTACCTTTCACCCTATCCTGTTATGGGCAGGTATTGCATCTTTTTCATCATTGCAGTAACCTTTGCGTCAACCCAATCATCATGGATTACAGAGATCTAGAAGCTTGGTGAAACTATCTCCAAGCAAGCAATGATGTTGTTGGTTTCAGCCGGAATGGTGACAACTTTGTCTTTGAGTGGGAATTTGATCTTCTGGTGTACGGTAGAAGGTATGCCTCCTAGCGGATGGAACCAGGGCCTCCGTAATAGCATGGAAAAGGTTGGAGGGATGTCTAGGATAGTGAACTCTACTACTGATTCAATATCCCCCATAGTGACTACTGCTTTGAAAGTCCCCACAACTGGCTTCTTAGAGTCATAATATGCTCAGATAATTATGTTAGATTCCTCTAGGTCTTCAACATTTATTCTGAATTTGTGTAGTAGCCTCAGGGGGTAAACATTGATGGTAGATCCGTCATCCACCATAACACATAAGGTCTTCTTAGATCTGACTATTGCCTGTATGAAAAGAGGACGATTATGGACCCTTCCTTCAGGGGGTAGATCTTCATCTCAGAAGGTGATTGCATTAGCATGGGCTTTCATTAAAGAAGCTATCATTTTGCAAGGCGAAGCATTAGTGGTGATCTTTGCATCATCAAGAGCCCTGACTAGAGCATCTCTGTGTTTTTTGGAGGCCATGAGCAAATCCTAAATATTGGCTTGTGCATGAGTTTTCTTAAGCTGCTTAAGAACCTGATCATCTTCTTCCTTAGTTAGAGCCATATAATTTGACATTTATTTCTCTTTGGAGACATCTTTTTCCTTTTTAGGGGGTTGATAGACCCTTCCACTACAAGTTACATGACTAAATGAGGGTAAAGGCTTTTTAGCTATCTGCTTCTTGCTATATGGTGTCTCTTGACTGGTTGCTTTTGCATTATTGCCCTTGTTCCAGAAAATGATCTTAGAGTCATCATGTTCTTAGGTATCGTGCCCTTTTTAACTTCTTCAAAAGAATCATACCAGATGTCAATTCGCATGACTTGTAGGTTTGGAGACTGAACAGTTGCTATCTTTCTATCTTCCTCATCAAAATCTTCTCCCCATCCTGAGGGCACTATATCCTCTAGAAGGACATGAGTTGTTGAAGGTGCACTGTACTTGACTTTGTAGTCAAATTTTCTAGATGGCTGGCCTAGTAGATCCCATACTTTAGGTTTGTCCCGCTCAGCTTTAAGGCTTTCATTTGCTTCATGTAGATAACGACAGTCAATTACTTCACCGTTCATGGGAAAGGCTACATCTTTAGCTCTCCTTTGCATCATCAAGTAAGGAGTGAATGCTTGGGGCATTGAAATATATTCAAATGTGGAAAGGTCCCATTTATCTTCATTGGAGTCATAACAGTCAAGAATCAGACTTAGGAGTTCATCTTCTGAGATCATTAAAAATTCTTTTTCTGCTTTGGCTTTTTACTCTTCAGGAGTTTCCTGGATGGCTTGGATTGATTATTCAGTAAAGGATTCAGGCAGGCCATATGAGATTGTGTTGATTGTTGGTGGAGGCATGACTCATTAATTTGGAAGGGGGTTGGTTTTGACATCGTCTTTCAGGATCGCTAATCTTTCTTGAGTTGATGAGGACTTGGATTACATTTTTGAGAGTTTTGCAAGTGTCAGTGGCATGGCTGAGCATTTGGTGGAAGTGGCAAAATATGTTCTAGTCATCTTCATGAGGCCTTTTATCCTTGAAGGCAAATTCTAGTTGAGCCATCCTGTTGGCTAGTAGTTTAACCTCTCCTACTGATTCAGGTTTGGTCAATTTAGTAATCTTAGGAGCTTATTGTTGTGGTGTTTTAAAGGCATGATAATATTCATCATCATCTTCAATCCGTACAAGAGTATCAAGGACACCCTTCCCTCTGTCTGCTCGTGGGTGGACAGATACATATGCTTCATTTATGGGCGTAGCAGCACGGTTTCCCTCTTGGGAGTTTTTGGTTTGAACATTAGTGGCTTTGATTTGGGCTTGGAGGATTTTTACTATGGTGCCATCAGTAAGCAATTTTTGAATCCCCTCTTTCAGTTTATCCTCGAATTGTTGACATGAAGTGTCTTCTGAATCACCCATATTGAGATCTTGTTTACTACACATTAGTGAGATGGAATAAACAAATGATGAATGATGCATGCATGGGATGAGCCGACAAAAGAATACGATTGGCATGTATGCATGATGTGCTCATGCATAGTCTAATTATAATAGATGCAGATGGCTACAAAAAGACATGGTTAGTATGTGCTATCTATATATATGTCATGTATGCATGATTACATAAGAAACTGTTAGCTATTCCTGCACAAGGAAAAAACCAATCACAAGCAATATTTCGCTTCCAACCTTATTGTTCCATGAGGTTATTAAATTTCTTTCCTAGGTGGGTTTTGACCTGATAGTCAGCAGTGGACTATGGTTCCACTCTCATACTAGGTTGTTTCGATTTATTTTGACAAGAATCAAGAGGTAAATTAAGGAATGATGCTCAAACGCACTCGAGGTAAGCGTATAATATCAATGTGAGGACCAGTATTTAGGTCACAAATGGCGTCTATAGTCCTTATGTGTCTGCTTGTGTAGGGGTTATAGTCAATAAGAGGGGTCTAGTTTCATGTCCCCATATCAATATTTGATACATTTACCAAGAGGCATAAAAGTATTGTTCGGGAGTTTTTGATTTGGTTCTTTCAATATAAATGTTTGCAATCTAGTCTCATTCTTGACCCATCTATTTGATATGATAAAGACAAATGGATGATGCTTGTAGGTTCCATCATTGAACAATGTCACTATTTGCCAGTTCTCACAGGCTATTCATACTGAGCTGAATGATTCTTATCATTCCTTGCACATCGGACTTATGCAAGGTAAACAAGGATCACACAATCTAAGTGTGAGTAGTCAATGAGAACAGACGTAATGTCGTCAATCGGTGATGGAAACTAGAAGTGTCATAGCATTTGTGAATGTCAAGTCAAACAGACAGCATTAAGGCTAGCATGCAAAGCTTGATGGGGTTTTAGTGGAGATTTCAATCGGTTTATTTACATGGGTTGAATCAAGGGTATAAGGATCAGGGCTCCTTTAGCAAGAATGCCCCCCCACGACTAGGGTTATAGACTCCGGTCAATGAGTTTAGCATTTTTTTGATAACTTGGGTCATCCCCCTTAAGGACTTGCGTCACAAACTTAGGTCAGGTGAGTCCGGTGAAACCACGAGTAAGGGCTAAAGTTGACAAATCTGAATCGGTCACCCTATGACATGTGTGGAACCATAGTGGATCACTTTCTATCATTGTCAGCTGATAGGGACCAAGGTGCTCTTGTGATTATGTAGTGCAAATGCAATGGTGAAGGGCTCCACATAATTGAGTATTAAGTAATGAGAAATAGTCATTTTCGAATTGATCTCTCTAACCAGAGTCCCTAGTAGAGTTGCCACTGTGAATGACCTGAGAGGTTGTGAATTCCATGGGGCATGGCAACTTTGCTAAATGGGACACTTATTCCGTTTACAGGACAGGGACAAATGGTTGGTCTCGAGGGGATGCGAGATGCTTTTGTGTTTGGAGTCACCACCTAGTTTCTTGGGTCACTCAACGAGTATTATGCCCAATAGAGATTCTGAGCCCGGGAGATCTCATATACTTTTTGACTATTTCTCATTTTAATACTCGATATGTGGCTACCGCAACACCCTAGTTTCAGTAATGACAGTTGATATATATGCATTCACACAAGCACGTTGATAATAATAAAAAGTACAAGAAATTTAGCATAATAATTTACAACGCTTTCCTAATAAATACATATGAAAGAGAAAAAGTGCAAAAATAGAGGTTAATCTAGAATACACCTGTAAAATAGAGGTTAGCACAACTATGTGCAATTCCATCTATTCATCCACTCGAACGGCATATAGGCATAATAGAGATGATTGATGCATCATGAATGATTAAACAGATGCATGTAGTTTATGCTCTAGCAGGAATTACTATAAAGCATTTCCAAATAATAAGATAAATAGTAAATAATGATGATTGCATCATTGGACCGTAATTTCAAAGCTTTAGCTTGAACAAGGAGCTTTCATGTTTATTGAATACATATTAATGCAAAACGATAGTAAATTATGAGCAAAACAAGGCAAAGATTATTCAATCAACATGAAAATTGCCAGTCTCATCACACAATCACAATAATTTCTCAACTGCTGACGGTGATAAAATAAAATGCAAGACAATAAATAAATGTGCTAAAATGATTTTTTTGTCCTCAGATTTGACTGAGCTTATTTTGTATTTTTGAAGCTTTAGCTTCGACATATTTTCAAGCTTTCCTCATCTAGAGGTTGAAAATGATGTGTGTAATGCAAATTCATACACCTTTGAAGCATGCTTTGACAAAGATGAGGGTGGGTTTAGTGCAAAAGTGGTATAAAAACTTACAAAAAATGCTGAAAGTGGGCTAAGAGTATGTGGATTGGGGCTCCTAAGCCTTCAATTTGATAGTGTTTTAGTGTGTGTGCGGCTCTTTCCTCTTTTTTCCTCTAGTTCTTGCTATTGCTTCCTGGGCTCTTACCTTTTCTCTCTCGGTTCTAGCCTTATTTCCTAGGCTCTTGCCCTTACATAAATGTTAGGCAGAGACCCCTATTTATAGGGAAACATGCAAAAAAAATGTGTGAAAAATAATGAAAATGCATGTGATCATGTGCCTGGGATGCGTGATCATGCCCTTGGAACGCGTGATCACGCCCTGGGATGCCTGATCACGGCCTTGGGGCGCGTGGTCACACGCTCTTACACACGTCACGTGGCCTTCCTAGGCTCTGATCGCGCTATTTTGGGGGTGTTTTCGGGGTTTTTGAACCTTCCGGATGCGTTTCTGAGTTTTGTTTTATCAAAATCGGCTTCCATTTTCACGCGTGAGCAAAATGTGTTCGTGCGTGATCTCGCGCTACTTCTTGGGGTTATGCGCACTATTTTGGGATAACTTCTGGAAGTTTTAAGGGCTTACAGACGTGTTTTCGATGTCTGTTTTATCAAAATTGACTTCTAATTTTCACAAAGTTGAACTCCAGTCTCATAAATTAAACACTGGTATGATGAGTTGCTCATTTTAAGCAACATTTGCTTGAAACGAGCGACTTACCACTCCGATTGTTTGTAGTTCATGAAATAAGGGTGCAACTTAATGATTCGGAGGTTGATTTTGCTCGGTTCGGGCTTTTTCAGACCCTCGACACTTGTCATATTCGAAGAGATGTTTTCATCACTACACCTTTTATAGGGACAGTCAAAATTTTACGTATGACACATGCGTTTATATTATATTTGAACAATTTTATGGGAATGAGATGCATTATTGAGATGCGTAATTGTTTAAAATTCTATAACTATCAAAATTTTATATTTGTCTTGGGTATAAGTAGCTATAGTTTATATTCTTATCTTTATGCATTGTGTAGATATTAGTCTAAAAGTATAATTGATGTAATTACTTATGTTGTTTGTGATATTTCTAGCTTCTTATTCGAAATTGATATATATATATTTTTTGAATATCTGTAAAGTTAATTTTTTAAACATGGCAAATTTTGTGTTAAATATTTTGAATAATATATTAAAGGGGTGAGATATTTATATTAAAATTGTTTTCATATTTTTTTGTATGAATACTTTATTTATATGAGAGTTTTGAGATAATTTATTAAAATATATTTTAAATAATTCTTTTGTTGTAAAATTATTATATATATATATAATATTTTTTTATTATTATTAGTATTAAATTAATTTGAAATTTTCTTTTATTAAAAATTATTTCTTTATTTATCTTTAACTTCTTTAAATTTTCTTTTATTTGATATGGGTGAGATATTAGTACTAATTTTTGTTAAAATTTTATTTCGTTCGTGAAGTAAATATTCTTGCAAATAGGGTGAGAATTGGAACATTTGGTTATTTGCTAAATATTTGCGAGAGTGTCAATAAATTTTAATTCATTAATTTTCAGTATTATTGGTAAATATTTTCAAAATGTTTTGCTTATTTTAAATTAGTTTATTAAATAAATCTTTAAGCTTTGAGTAGACACAATATTTTAAAATTATTAATATTTTGTGTTTCATAACTTTTAAAGTTTAATGTATATTAATTTCTCTCTGTTGCACATCTTATAGTTTATGAAAATAAATTTTGTGCTAATATTATTAGAGAGTTTATGTCATGACCCAAACTCGGGAGTCATGACCGACTCTAGGGAATGGAAATTCACATGAATCCGGAACTCGTAGCAAGTCTTAAACACAACTTACACACTAAAAATAACCACAAAATTGCCTCAGAATTAAAACTTTTAAATACACATAATTAATATATTAATAAAATATTTTACAATCAGTTAGGTACACAATCTCAACGAAATATCAACATAACAACTACAACAAGCACATACTACTACTACAACGTCTAATAAAATATAAGAAGGATGATAATTCAAAATTTATATAAATCACCCGGTGAGGAAAGTGTTCAGCGAAAAGAATAAGTAATGGAGGTTTGAAGTAAAGAGTCGTGAAAAATAATTGAGGGGTGTCAGACCTCACTGAGTGAATTTTTATTATATGCATGCATGCAACCTAAGCACACAAGCAACCAAGCATCAATATAATATTTATATATTTATTTACATGCATTCATATAGATGCTCGAAATCACATTTCATATTAAAACAAATAAATGCTGAAAGATTTAGGTGGAGGATCGGAGCGGAACCCTAAAATTTTCACAACCTCAAATATTATGCCTCGCTAGCCAACTGGCTATCTTGTATCCAAAGATATTTTTCTTATCCAATTTGATAGTTGACCAGCCCCGAGACCCCTGGTTAATCGAGCTACAGCAGTCTCATTGTCTGCATGACTGGCCCCGAGACTTTAGGTCAATCGAGCTTCAGCAGTCATACCATTCTCACTCCACAAATCTCAATAATAATTTCTATATCACAAATCATATAATCTTACATTAATAAAACTTTTTAGCCTAGCATCTAGCGTATTGTTGTGCAACAATCCTAGTGTAGCTCACTATGTAGCATTGTAACACCCTACACACTTAGTAATAATACACAACATGATATCTCATATTATTATTAAGCATCCTTTAGTCACATATAATTATTATACACACATTTATACTTATTCGTACACGCATACAAACATTTACATTAACTAATGGGCATATGTATACTACAAGGAGAGAGAGAGTCTGGATTCGGCCGACAACCTATGCTCCATGCTTTAACTACCATGTTATATGCTTTAAAATAGTCACACTTCAAGCTTCTCTATCTGGAAAAATAATTGCGATTTAGTGAGTCGCGACTCAATGAATATAAACATCAATTAAATTCTAAAGGCTAAAACAAATATTTCAAACATCTCATAAAATAAATACAAAATTCAAATATTACATATGCATATGCTTTTGTTCCTTTTATTTGCTGTGACTTTGCAAGACAATACTGCACCTGGGTTCAAGTGAAACAAATGACAAGTGACAATTGATTTTGCTGGCCAGCATATAACAAGTGAATCAAGTGGTATCCTTTGATCATTAATATTTTCCAAGTGATTTGCAAGTATTAGTCAAGCTGG
>CATIWM010662001.1:0-11811 GCA_949671775.1 Mallotus repandus
AAAAATAATAAAAGAAAAAGGGAATGAGAAAGATAAAAATAAAAAAAGAGAAAAATAAGAAAAAAGATAAAATAAAAATTTATAAAAAAATTAAAACGAGAATAAGAACCGCCAATAAATTAATAAAAAACAAAAGAAAAATACAAAGAAATGAAAAAAGGGTGCAATCGTGAAATATAAAGGACAATCTTAAAACTAATTCGGGGTAGTTTTATAGTTAAGGAAAACTTGAAGTATTTTTATTAAATAAATTTAAAAAGTGTCTATTTATGTAAATTTCTCTTATTATTAATCTAGCTTGCTAAATTGGCTTTTGCTACGGTATAAATGTTTGCATCAGTATAAATGAATATTTTACCTTCTACGGTAGGTCATTGACTGTCTACAGCAAGTTAACGGTACCTATTACTTATAATGTTCTAAAAAATTGTAACTTTAATCTCTAAAGTTTTTTTTTTTCTTCTACCCATTTGCGATTTCCAGTCTCTATTATGGTTATTTACATATAATTTTTGCTTCTTTTTCTTGGGTTTAACGATTGCCCCTTTTGTGGTTGTCTTCAGAAATTTTCATTACTATTCGACTCAAGAATCATTTTAATTGATTACGCACTTGTGCTCTCATAGTAGATACAGTTTTGCGATGATCTTACATCGAATTATGCCATCTGTGATGCTTTCCAGGCCACTCGGTGTTAAAAATCATTACTAATAAAATCTTTTAGATGATTTTCTTTTGTGCAATCAAAATTAAGCAAATCGCTCTACCAACTTCAAGAGTAAGTTTACTGTGCACTTGCAAAAGTTTGGCCAACAAAGATAATGGAAAAGTTGGTAAATGTTGGATGGTGAAGATTGGTTCTTGTAGAGTGCATTTTGCACTATAAATAGGTGTTGAGCTTCATGCTAAAACACACACCAAGAGGGAAAGAAAATCATTTGTGAGTGTGTGCATCAAGTGTGAGTAAATGTTATAAGTGAGTGGTGTTTGTAGTGTGTGAGAGAGTGTGTGCCGTGAGTGGCAAATAAAAGTGAGGTACTAGCGGGTGGGTTTTGTAGTATGTGTACAAGAGTGGAAATAATTTGTGAGCTTAGGTTATAAAATACTTTCCTTTTGTAATAGTGAATTTATTTAGTTGAAAATTCATTTTCTTGTTCACTATTATATTGTCCCATTTTTCATGTGCTAATAATTATTTTATTATTATTTTTAATCGATTCCAACTCAACAAGTGGTATCAGGGTTGTTGTTGTAATTTCTCTTGAAATTCTAAGTATGCTCTGTGGTTGTAGTTTTGACTGATCTTCCACATCAGAAAAGATTTTTTGAGAATTTTTCAAATTACAGCAAGGGGGAGATTTTGCACATGCACAAGTTGGAACTATGAAGCTTATTGGTTCAGAACCATGCTTGCTCGATGAAACGCGAGGCTGCTAAATCCAAGTCACTATGGCGGAATCGGGTAATGTCAGTGCTATTAAAAAATTAAATAATAATAATTATAGCATGTGGAGAACTTGCATGGAATCATACTTGCAAGGTCAAGACCACTAGGAGGTTATTGCTGGGACTGAATCTCTATCACCACCACCAGATGATGCTGGCAATCTTAAAAAATGGAGAATTAAAGCTGGAAAAGTCATGTTTGCCATCAAAACAACCATTGAAGAGGAGATGATGGAACACATCAAAAATGCTACCACACTAAAAGAAGCTTAGGATTCTTTTGCTCTACGGTTCTCAAAGAAGAATGATGTCAAACTTCAACTGTTAGAAAATGAACTAATGTTTATCTCACAAAAAGATATGACAATTAGTTAGTATTTTACCAAGGTGAAGTTCTTATGTCAAGAAATTGCTGAGTTGGATGAGGCATCAAAAATAATCAGCAGCAGAATGAGGAGAATCATCATTCATGGACTATGACCTTAGTATCATAGTTTCATGGCTGCAGTTCAAGGTTGGCCCACACAACCTTCAATCGAAGAGTTAGAGAATATGTTGGTAAACCAAGAAACTCTAGCAAAACAAATGGCTGGAGTTCCCTTGAATACTGAAGAGGTAGCACTCTTTACCAACAAAAAGAAGAATCAACCTCGTGGTAACAATGGAGGGAAGACACGAGGTAATGTCAAATCAAAGGGGTTCCAACAGAGGCAGTAACACAACAATCAACAGTCTAAGAATTTTAGATGTCAGAATGGCGAGTTTTTCAACTGCGGCAAGAAAGGACACTATGCCAAAGATTGCTGGTCTAAAAAGAAGACTGTTTAGAATAATGTAGCAACAACAAGCAATTGCCACTAGGATAAACCAGAGTGGGATGCTGAAGCATTGTTTGCAGAAACTGTACAAATGGAAGAGTGTTCTACTTCGGAGATTGTGGAAGTCCCTAGTCTTATGACTACCATAGTAGAAGTAGAAGAAGAGCATACATCTAGTGCATCTAGTTCTCATAGAATTAATTATGAGAAGTGTTGGGTTTTTGATTCGAGTTGTTCCAATCACATGACAGGAGACAAAAGCAAGCTCTGTAATGCTTTGGAGTACAAAGGCAATGTTTCATGCAAGAACAAAGCATGTGGAAGTGCAATATCACTTTATTCGTGAAAAAGCCTTAACTGGGGAGATCAAGGTGATCCAGGTGAAGACAGAAGAACAATTGACAGACATTTTCACTAAAGGTCTTAATAGTGAAAAATTAGAAGAATTTCGAGAATAACTTGACATGACTTCAAGGAAGAAGATTAGAGATATTAGTAATGAGGGGGAGTGTTAAAAATCATTACTAATAAAATCTTCTAGATGGTTTTCTTTTGTGCAATCAAAATTAAGCAAATTGCTCTACCAACTTCAAGAGTAAGTGGACTATGCACTTGCAAAAGTTTGGCCAACAAAGATAATGGAAAAGTTGGTAAATATTGGATGGTGAAGATTGGTTCTTGTAGAGTGCATTTTGCACTATAAATAGGTGTTGAGCTTCATGCTAAAACACACACCAAGAGAGAAAGAAAATCATTTGTGTGTGTGTGCATCAAGTGTGAGTGAATGTTATAAGTGAGTGATGTTTATAGTGTGTGAGAGAGTGTGTGCCGTGAGTGGCAAATAAAAGTGAGGTACTAGTGGGTGGATTTTGTAGTTTGTATACAAGAGTGGAAATAATTTGTGAGCTTGGGTTATAAAATATTTTCCTTTTGTAATAGTAAATTTATTTAGTTGAAAATTCATTTTCTTGTTCACTATTATATTGTCCTATTTTTCATGTTCTAAATATTATTTTATTGTAATTTTTAATCGACTCCAACTGGATTGCTCGATTCCTCCATAATAGCACAAAACAAGAAGGTGATACACTTGTAAATGCTATTTGTGATTCTATGAGGAGAGGCTATAACTGGGACACTCTGAGTAGAAAAATTAGTTTTGTTGAGCTTAATCATTTGCTTGTAGAAAATGTATTGTTGGAATTGAAAGAACTAGTAGATGCAAAAAGTGCTCTAGGTTTTATTCACTGGTCTGCGCAAAGGAAGACCTTTGTGCACGAGGTTTGGTGTTACTGTCCAATGGTGAATATATTAGTTAGAGCCCAACTACTCAGTGATGCTCAAGCATTTCTTGAATCTGTTTTGAAGAGAAATATAGGGGATTGTTCTAAATTTTTGGTTGTAGATTCTCTGCTTATTAGTTATAAAATTATTGTCTCGAGTCCATTGGCAATTTAACCTGTTGGTCCAGGCATATGCTAAATTGAGACTGACTGAGATGGAATTTGAAGTCTGCTGCTATTTGGAAGAACATGGGTTCTCTCTGAGCCTAACAAGTTACAACAGTTTGGTTCCTGTTGTTCAAAAATCTGATTAAAATATCCTAGTCTGGAAGATTTATGAGCACATAATTTGTAAAAGAATTTATCCGAATGAAGTAATAGTCAAAACCATGATTAATGGTTTATGCAAGGAAGGTAAGTTACAAACTTTTGTGAATATGTTGGATAGGATCAATGGAAAAAGATCCCCCCCATTAGTGATTATTAATACTTGTTTGGTTTTTAGGATTTCAGAGGAGGGCATAACTCAAGTTGGTATGGATTTAGTGAAGCGGTCGCTATAAAAGAATATGATATTTGACACCATTGCTTACTCTTTGATTGTTTATGCCAAAGTCAGTCTTCTAAATTTTGACTCAGCATTGGAGGTTTATGAGTAAATGCTCAGGCGAGGCTTCGATGCATATTCTCTTGTTCATATCTCATTCATAAGGGCTTACTGTAATAGAGGAAAAATTGAAGAGGTAAATCAGCTGTTTGAAGAAATGGAAAATATGGGTTTGGAGCCATATGATGAGACTTTTAACTTTCGTATTGAGGGCTGTGCTAAGGCAGGAAGAGTATAGGAAAGTTCTGCTGAATGAAAACATTAACGTGCAAGAGGAGCTGCAACAATATGTGATGGCCATTCGAGCATTGGAAGCAAGTGCCAGGAAATGCTATGACGAACCAATTAGTCTTGGCTCAGAAGAATTTGTGCTAATGATGATTCTTGATGGCTATTTTATTCTTGAGTTTATGCACAGTCGTACGGAAAATTTTAAAGGGTATTATGATCCTAAATTCATAGTTAAACTTAACTTGAATAGCGTGGACGGGGATCTGCTCTTACGTGAAAATCAGCTTCCTTTGTTTGTTTTGTTGGAGTTTTTTAATCTTGTTAATATGTCAGACCAACATGACTTCCTAAACTCGATCACAAATTACGTAAAACTCCAATATCATGAAGACTTTACAGTTGATCAGAGTTGTGATCCAGTGAAAAGAAGGCATCTACCAGACTTAGTGCACTTTTCATTCAGTCCAAGAACAGGCAACAAAGGGATGGCTGAGAATTGTGATCCAGTTGAAAAAAAGCATCTACTGAACTTTGTGAGTTTTCTATTTAGTCCAAGAACAAGCCGCAAAGATATGGTAGAAAGGGATGATCTGAAATTCATTCGTTGTGCAACAGAGCTAATAGAAGCTGGAATCATGTTCAGGAAGGCAGAAAAAGAACGAAACTTGTTTGATGTAAGGTTTAAAAATGGAACAATAGCAATCCTAAGCTTCACTATAGAAGATGAAACAGAAACGATTTTGCACAATATGATTGCATATGAGCAGTTGCCTCCCGTAAACAAGGTGCGTTATATCACAGATTATATGATACTGATGGACTGCCTAATTGACAGCGAAAAGGATTTGAAATTACTGTGCAGAGATGGAATTATCAATAATCATTAAGAAAGTGAACAAGCATTGCAGCAAGAAACATAACGAAGGGATGGCAAATTTAAGACACAATTATTTCAACACTCATTGGGCAATGATTTCCTTCTTTACTGCGGTTGCACTTCTTACACTTACTCTGATTCAAACTATATATACTGTTTTATCTTATTATAAAAAGGACTGATGTATCAAGCACTGTATAATATAGATCATAATCTTTGATCGTACTTGACAATGATTAACTGCAGTCGCTAAATATGATTATTTTAACACAAACTTTAGAGAAGGAAATTTTTATATATTCAAGATTATATAGACGAGGATACAATAAAGTTCTTGAAAGCATACATCAAAAACTATATATATATATATATATATATATCACGCCACGGCCTTTTTTCATTATTTCTGTCAAATCCCATATGCAGCAATCTCCTTCTCATCCTAATGAATATTTATGGCTTACGCTAAGGGTGGAACAGTGTAACCTGAAACAAGTGCATGCATAAGAACCATTAGAATGTTTGTGTTGCTAATGATGAATAATGAAAAAGTTCAAGCATTAGAATGTTTGTGTTGCTAATGAAGGGTATCTATAAACTAACTTCCACATTTGGAACCAGGTTCGACCATAAGGCCACTTGTCCTAGCAACATAGACAACCTTCTCCATGCTAATAATTTTCTCGATTCCTGGTGTAACATGCTTGCAAAGGCAAGGAATATCAGCACTTTTGATGACTTGACAACATTCTGTAGATAGAGGGATTTTGGACCAGATTTCTGAACGAATTTGGAACATTTAGATACAAGCTTAGGGATCTGGCACAAATAAGCATTTTGCACAGCATTTTTGACAGAAGAACATGCACGGTTTCTTGTATGCCGTTGCTGAGCATCTGCCTGTGCATCGTGGTCCACATTCTGCAATGCACACCAATTGATAGATTAGAGCTTCTTCAGCGACTTCTTATCAACATATATTAATATATTAGTAGCCTATGTTTTTCTTATTTTGGTTAAAAACATGTATCCCAACAGTATAGTATTTTAATGTTTCAAATTTGGTAAGAATTAAACACATTATATTAAACCACTATAAGGGCCTAAGCATGACAAATTATAGATAGGTCATGTTTATGATGACAATAAAAAATGTTAAATAAATAAAAGTGGAATTGATGTATGGGCGCAGTTTTTGACTCCAAAATTATGATTTTAACATAAACAAAATTTATATCTAGCTGTACCCATGAATAGCTCAAGTGGCAAAAGTATTGACATCAAATATGGAGAGCAGGGTTAGGGAATTAAACCACTTATGCTAGTGATTTAAAAAAAAAATCTATATCTAACTTGCTGGAAGTCTTGTGAAAGATGGGGAAAACAGAAATATAACTAACCCTGTGGATGAAGGCTACCTTGGGTGGCTCCATACTACAAATTCACCACAAAAGCCCCGAGATTTAACCATTAAAATATATATTATACAGAAAGCCATAAAAAGCTCGTATAAGTAGCCTTAGCATTGCATGGTTGCCTTGGCGTTGAGGTTGAGAAACTGTGATAGTGGTGCTAATAGCCTAAAACAAGTAAACAACATTTGAAAAATTGAGTTCATCTTTAAAAGGAATACTTATCAATGGCCTGGACTACATGCTAGAGTCCAGCCAGAGTAACAAACAACAATAGCACATCCTCAAGGCAGCAGAACTTATACCTGGCTTTCTCTGCATCTTCAAGTGATAAAAAAAAATTGTGATAAAAAAAAATTGTATCTCCATTCCAAACATCATCTTTCTCTCCTTCAACTTTCATCAAATCCACAGGCTGCTGCTCTGAATCACTCTGAATTAGGGTTTCCTTATCTGGAGAAGGTGCATCAGCTTGAGAAAGCTCTTCATTAAGAACTTCAACTGTCTGCTGCGATGATAAAGATTCATCAATTATTTGTTGCATAACCTTCATTGTTTGCACCTGTTGGTTGCTGCTCTGTTGCGCCAATGTTTGCTGTCTGCACCACATATGCACCAGGTAACGTTTCATTCTCTTGCATTACATCACATTCTTGTTTATTAGGCTCTTTATCATCAATTGCTCTCACAGGTAATTCTTTTAGTACATTCATTTCTGGAGTATGTCCCATAGTTGCCGATTCATTAACATCTAAAACATATGGAGTTGAAACACTGGATATTTTTTATTCCTCTTCTCTGAACTGTCCAGGTCCTGTCATAGTTGTCATAGTCTCTTCTTCAGCCGAAGCAGTTGGCTTCAACTTTATATCATTTGCAGCTTTTTGCAATCCTTCTAGCCTTCTGAATTGAGAATTCTCATCCAACTGCACCAATCCATTGGCTTCAAGTGCTAAACCTCAAATCAAATCAAAGCACTAAAAGCAATAAGCAAAACAACAACAAAGAGCCCACATATATAACCACCAAATAGAGGGAGATGAAAAAAAGCTAAGAATCTAGGCCTGAATAGAAAGCAAAGTGGCAACTTGATTCAGTGAAAAAGGAAATGAGAAAATTAACTAAAAAGCTTCTTCCCTTTTAATTTATGTGAATTGGGTTTTTGTTTTTGGTGGGTTTTGGAGGCAATGGAAGTGAAAGTTATTGAAAAGTTAGGTTTTTTTAGCTCAGATATTCAGAATAAGAGATAGAGAACGACAAAGGAAAGCGGATTTTAGTTCAGTGGATGATAAAGAAAAGAGGAAATTGATTTGCTGGTTAGGATTTTAGCTCAAAGCTTCACATACAGAGCACTAATTCTCAACTGAAAGCAGCTGATTGATTGGTTACAGAATTTGATTCAACTAAAAGAATAAAAAAGAGATAAAAACTTATGAATTGGAAGCTCCGTCTCTCTGTCTCCTCGTCCAAAAAAAATACTGGAACCATCAGTTTTAGGTTAATAAATTTAAATTAAATAATTAGTTCAATAGTTAACAGATTTTTAATATTAATGGCTATTATTAAATGAATATGAATCTAATGATTTTTTAGTTCATTTGCATCTAAAAAAAATTTACATCGAAGAATGACTCTGCTAAATTATATACAATAGCTCATGTCTTGAAGTTTTTCCAATTTCAAACGTATATATTGCAAATAATTTGTTTGAATGTTATCTGGTTTTGTTACTTGTTTTAAGGTCATGTATACGTACTAAGTGTAAGCTTTGCAGATTAGATAAGGAACCAACAAGCTACAACTCCAAGACTGTTTGTAGCGAAATTAATTCTTCCGATTAAATTAACATAACTATCAAATCTAGGTGATGCTATTCTGCCTAGCAAATATAAAGAAGAAATCAAAGATTCAGCTCTATACTTGATTTTTCAAACTTGATATGTTATTCTTCTTTCTAGTTCGGTTGTCTCTCCCGCCTAAGAAAAAGAAATATGTGCAAAACTGTATGTATCTCTCTGTCTCTTGGAGTTGGAGCTGAGCACATATTAGGTTCACACACACACGGTACACACATCTAATTTAGGGTTGAGCTTTAGTACTTATTTATTATAGTCTCCTTAGACTGTCCTATTCTACTAGTGTGAGAAACTATTATTTAGTAGATAAATTTTGTTAGTTTTATTGTTATTTCTTGTTATCTTTTGTATTTTTCCATATTAATGAAATCTAAAACTGCTGTTGAAAAAAAGACTTAAATTAGCATTTTTTTTACTAAAGTAAAATTCATTAACAAAAAGGGACAGTACAAGAGCATCCAACACCAACTCACAAGCTAGTCACCACTTTTACTTCTACTTACAAGAAGCCAACTTGTAGAAGTAAATAAATTATGACTAACTAAAGAAAACCAAAGCAAAAAAGCAAACGGAGACAAATAAGCTATACTGGACTAGTTGGCAATATTAGAAGAAGAGTCTTCCTTCGGCATAATCATATTCTCGGGAAATCGAGCCATTTCCTTCATGCAAAATTTCCTAACCTTCTAATTTCCAGATCATGCTCCCATGTTAGCTCCATCAGACTTGCTTGCTCTGTTGAATTACTCCCCAATAGAGATTCCATAGTCAACATTGCATTTTCAAAATTTTCTGCTAGAGAAACAATAGCCGATGGGCTACCAGCTATAGAATTGAGTGGATGGCTTGGGCCCTCTTCAGCCTTCGATTTTTTAGCCTTGGGTGGAGAAGTTTTTACACAGTCCTGGGCTTCTTCATCTTTCTGGTCAAAGGTTCTGTTCTCTTAATATTAGGCCCAGTTGAGGTTTCCACAACAAATCCAAATGACAAGCCCTTACTGCCATCTTCCCGTACCTATAGCCGCCTACTGTTAGAAGCAAGCAGACCTTGAGAAACTTGTAGGTCATCATTAGCGACTCCTTAGTCAGTACACATTATTGGAGCACTGTTAGTAGGACTTACAGAAGATGACAATTGAAGAGTACGTGTTGTGGATGGAGAGGCTGAAGCAGTATTCAGAGAAAGCTTTTCAATGAAACTTGAAAGTACCACTATTGATGAACCCTCATCCATGGACATTGGAGGGTGAAGCACAACCTCCCTTAATGGTTCCGCATGGAGCCAAGGACCATAAGTTTTATTGCTATACACCTGCTCTGTGATTTCCTCTTCTGTGATAAAAGTAGGGTAATTCTTTGTTATATGGGTAAACAAACCACATAATTGATAGAATTTTGGTAACCTTTCGTATTGAAAGGCAATCCATTTGTTTTTTCCTTCAAGCTTGTTCATGAATCCCTTCGGAAGCGGCTTGTTGAGATTAACGTTAACTCTAATATGCATGATATGAGCACAGAATTTTTTAGAGTACATTTGCTCGACTATTACTATCAATCCCTCGAACAAAGCTTGAGAAATCTTCACTACATTTTCTTGGGTATTTTGGTTCAAACGAAGAGCAAATATTTTAACCCAGAAGCTCTCAGTTGAGAAATCCAGCTCCTCAAAAGACTTAGAAGGGTTCCACTCTATTATGACCAGTAATGATCTGTGGATGGACCAAAGGACACCCTTTCTCACCCTTTTCTTTTCTTCTTGCTTATTGAAATGAATAAAAAAGTATTTATGGAACCCAGCTCTTGAACTTGTAAATCAGACACAAAGCTTCACACTTGAGACACAATACTGAGAATCGCATTGGCTTTGTATATCCTAGGCTGAGTTTTTTTCCCATCAATTGATTGTTCAGCTGTTCAGGAAGACGATCTGATGAAGAGCTTAATTCCAAGGTGCAAAACGATTCCTGGTTTGATGTTGTTTGGTTTGAGGGGTAGACTGGTTTGATGTTGTTGTTTGGATCAAATTTATAGAGCTTAATGTCGCCATTAATGATCTGGTTAAGGTAGATATAGAGTTAATGCAGGGAGGAGAACACAGACAAAAAAGATAAACATATTGAAATGGGCGAGACTTCTAGAGAAAAAACTATATCGCTATCTAGCCCGTATCCTTAAATTAGCGTATTTCATACGCCCTTTCTTATTCTTTTTTTTTTAATATTAAAAAAAGAGATTACTCTCTCTCTCTCTCTCTCTCTCTCTCTCTATATATATATATATATAACAAAAGAATTGATTTATAAAAAATGTTTAAAGAATAGAATTATTTTAATTTTATGATTAAATTTTGTTCTTTTAATTAAAATAAGTATCAATTTGTTCACTAAAAGGTCAGAGATGTTTCGGTCTAAAAGAATTTTTAAAAAGTAAGGAGGTGAGTGTAATTCTCGAAGTTAACTTGGCCGTTCATCCAAATTAAAGGCGAGGAGATAAATTACTGAAACAGTTTAAAAGACCAAATTAGCCCCTACTGAAAAGGTCAACACCCTAATTAGCTTTTCTGCCACATCATAAATAAACAATTAAAAATATAATTGATTTTTTTTTGAACTCAAGAGGGAAGACATTAGACTTTAAAAAAAAAAAAAAAGATGGAAGACATTAGGATTGAACAATTAACACGTTAATGACTTGAAGGGAATTATACTACGTAGAGGGTGTTTGATTAAGCTGTTGGGATGTAGCTGGTAGCTATTCATCTCTCAACGGCTCTCAAAATATATTTAGTAATTTTTTTTAACTGGTAGCTGTTAGCTGATAGGATGTCTAACAGCTACAATTTTTATCAGGTCCAATTTGAAACTTTTTATGAACCACTCTCTTATATCAAAATATAATTCGAAAATTATCTTCATGTTCTTCTAGTTTGTTTGAAGTAAACTAACGTTAAAAAAAATAAAAATTGTAGTCTTTATCCAAACCAAAACTAAGTCTATTGGAATTAAATTAACGGTAAAAAATAAAAATCTTAAAATACAAACCAAAGCTTTAATTGTGTAATTTTAATTTTGGGCCAGCAGTAATATATATATCCACAAGATATTATTATTTTTTACATAAATTTTATAATATTATTAAAATAATACATAATTTTATTTTTGTTAAATTATATTGACCATTAAATGTTATATATCTTTATAATATTATTAAAATGATCTAATGGATGTTTAGATATTATGTTTATAATATTATTATCAAAATAATATATAGTGTTATTTTTTT
>CATIWM010662158.1:0-24032 GCA_949671775.1 Mallotus repandus
ACAAAACAAAAGAATAAAAATAATGAAAGCACAGGAAATAATGAATAAATGAACCAAAGAAATAAAACATAAAAACAATAAATTACACTTTCAATCGGAAATTAATTTTTTCGATTGAAAATAAAAAAATTAATAGTTGAACAAAATTAAATAAAATTAAAATCAATTACATAAAAAAATAAAAAATAGAAAGGAGTAGAAGAATATGATTTAATGGATGCAGTATTGATTCCCCTCAGAGGAGATGATCACCGATTGATGAAAGTCTGTGACTTTTGTTGTCTGTGATTGTAGTTTTAATTGAATCTGATTCACGGTTGAGAACTTAAAAAAAAGCACGTGAAAAATAAAGAGGAGTAGAGAGAAAACTGCATTGTTTGGCTTATGGCTAAAAATTAAAAAGAGCAGAAGAAAAAGGAATAAAAACCTAGGAGCCTCCCCTCTTGTGAAAGAAAAGTGTGTATTTATAAACACAACATCCTATAACCCTAAGTAGAGTTCAAGGTAAAAACAAATTATTTCATTATTTATCTGATAAATAAATATTTACCAATAAATATCTATCAAATAAAACAACTAACAACCAATCAAAATAAAAGATAAAAATAAAATAAAATAATAAATAATAAAAAAATTGTGGAGTGCCTTTTCCCAGTCAAAAGTGTGGATTTCTGATCGAAAATATAAATTTTCAATTGGAAATCTACATTCCCGATTAGGAATAAAATTTGCAAAGCAAAGAAAAAAGGCCAATTTGGCCACTAATTGACCAATCAGTGGTTTTTATGAGTAAAGTTGGCCACTTTCACCATTTCAAATTCATTTGTTTTGCTTGGGCCAACTTCGGCCATGCCCTTTCTTCTTCTTTTTTTTTAAAAAAAAAAAATTCTTTAAAAATTACTTTTGAAAAATTTAAAATAATAAATAAATAACTTAATAAATTTAAAATAAATCCTAAAAAAAATTACAACTTAGTTCAAAATCAATAAATCAGATCCAATAAATCTAAATTTTATCGTCAATTTTCATCATTAGGTCCTCTGTCACATCCAAACTCGACCATCCCAAAATTGGGTGCTTACAAAGCTGAACTTAAGGAAGCTCAGTCTCAGCTCATTTAGCTTACGATCTTCAAAATGAAGTTTCGACTCGGCTCATTTAGTTTAATAAATGAACTCGACAAACTTTTTTCAAGTTCAGCTCCGAACGAATCGCAAACCATTCAGCTCGATTATACTCCTAATATCCATCGTAAAAAAGGAAATAATGATGAGGTAACACTTCTGCATATTCATTGATTGTATTTCTAAAATATATACAAGTTACAATATAATAAGAGATACAACTGAATGAGATTCCTATAAAAAACTTAACTCTATCAAGATAACCATTGCCTTATCATCCTCCCTTAAGTTGAGCTGGTCTAGAGAGAACAATCAACTTGTCTTGGAAATGGAAGAACTTAGACTTAGACAGTGGTTTTGTGAGGATGTCTACAAGTTGGTCTTGCGTGGAAAGATACCAAACCTGCAACTCCTTTTGTTGAACTTTATCTCTCATAAAATGGAAATCTATTTCAAGATGCTTGGACCTAGAGTGAAAAATTGGCATAGTTGTTAGATACGTGGCACTCAAGTTGTCGCACCAAAAAATCGGTGGAGTAGAGGAAGAGATACCAATTTCATGCATTAAAGAATAAAGCCAATGCAACTCAGAGACAGTTGTGGCAACCGCAAGATATTCTGCCTCAGTAGAGGATCGTGCAATTGTCCTCTGCTTTCGTGAACCCTATGAGATTAGATTAGAGCCAACATAAAAATGAAAATCTTGTTGTGGACTTGCGATCTACAATGTTGTCTCCCTAATCAGCATCGCTGTAGGCTGAAACTTGGTTGTCTGGATAACCATTACCTTATTAAATAAATGTTTATCTAAAAGGGGTAATATTTTTATGGACAATAAATGTTTCAGGTCTTTATCTTCGTAGCTAAATGGATAATTGGAAGCTAAGGCGACACCAAGTTTTGTATATTTATAGGATCTTTTGGAATTAAAGCAGTGCTCAATCTAGCTAGGCGCTAGCAACAATTCACTTTAAATTCTTTTGGATTTAAGTAGACATATAGCTACTTTGTTTTTGGGTTAATTTTTTAATGGCGTAATATTATATTACGGGGTCATTAAAACTACGAAAAGGTGCATGGACTTGTGAAGAGGATGATCTTTCAAGGAAGTGCATTGAAAAATATGGAGAAGGAAGATGGCATCAGCAGGTTCCCGTCAGAACACGTAGATTGTGTGTGTGTATGTATGTATGTATGTATGTATACATATTTGCACTTCGTATAGGGATGTATTTGTTGGTTTTCGAAAAAAGATAGTTTTCATTAACTATTCATTGTCTGTTGCATTTACAGGACCCAGTAGATGTAGAAAATACTGCAGATTGAGGTGAATGAATCATCTGAAACCAAATGTAAGGAGGAGGGATTTTACAGTAGATGAAGTTGATTTGCTCGTTGGCTGCATAACCTGCTTGGTAACAGGCAAGCGAACATGATATATATATATATATAAGTGTAGATTTTGCTAGTTGTAATTATGCTTAGCACATCATACTTTTTAACTAATTTAAATATTTAAATAGTTCCATTTGAACTTATAAAATTATCATTTAAACACCTCGAATAATGTTAAAAGTATTAGATAGAATACATTTGCAATTAACTGTACTAGACACAATTGGTTAATTTGACACTTTAACTTACAATTTCGTCATTTCAACAGAACACTTAAACTTGCCAAAAATGCACTAATCTAATGACATAATATATTTGTCACGCCCTGTTATTGTCACTTTTATTAGTTTGACACATCTACTTTGTAGTTTTGGTCAATTAAACTTTTATAATATGACAGATACCGATTCGTTATTATATGTCACGTGTGCTAATAGGGGTTTAAAAATTACATTTTAGGTGAGATTATGTGTCAAAATGACAAAATTATAAGTAGATGAATCAAACTGACAAAAGTGACAATTACAAGAGGGCCACATATATATTATGCCAAAGTATTAATAAGTTTTAATACTAGTAAGTTAAAGTGTTTATGTGATCATAAGTTAGGAGCAAACTGATTAAAAATAGTAAATTCAAAAAGATCCTGATGTGTTAATTTCCCTTTAATATAAACTACGTACTTGGTGAAGCTAGATTTGTTGAATCCAAAGCTATTGATGACAGAAGTTACTTGCAAAGTTATTGTTTACAAGCAAAGGCGGAACTATTAAGAGAACTAGGGCCCCTACAATTTTAAAAATTTTCATGTATATATATATATATATATAGAGAGAGAGAGAGAGAGAGAGAGAGAGAGAGAAACTTATATATTCCACCCCTCCCCAAATTGACAGTAGTCTTTCATTTTACTTTTATTATTATATTATTTTAATTTATTACTATATTTGAGATATGAACCTTTACTAGGTGTAACAAATTTAATTAGGAAAAAAAAAAGCTTAACTGAAAGATTGGAACCTTACACTGCTACATGCCTTCCTTTTCTCTTCCTTCTTCTACATTTTTGTCTCCTAAAATTTCTTTTTTTTCCCCCTTATTCTTCCTTCTTATATATTGTTACGTTCTTCAATTTTCTACCCAAATTCAACTCAATTTTTATATGAAGTGCTTCAAAATGGATAATTTCCTCACATATGAGATAAAATATACATCTCATTAAATATTAAGGTAAAAATTATTTCTTTAATGACTATTTTTTTCTTTTGTATATATAAGATTCAATCAACATTACCAAATGCATCATGCATGAATGATAAAAAGTTTAAATTTAAGGTTTAAGATTAAATTTTGGAAACAAATAACATCTGTAATTTATAATTTTTAAAATTTTTTTATACTAGTGAATTTATTCAATTAATTTGGTAGTCAAGATCTTTGCCCCCCAAACTGAATGTCCTAGTTTCGCTCCTATTTACAAGTATGTATATGCGTGCATGTGGCAACTTTTTCGACAAACATTGTCATCAATAAGATCGCTTCAAGCGAATTGCAGATAATATCATTGTTTAGGTGAACATACATAGTACTCAAGGTTACCCGCTATCCATAACAAAGAGACATGTATAATTCTCTCCATTTTTTCCTAACAATAACTGTAGAAAAGTGAAGAGGGATCATATATGGACTTTTTTCTGTAATAACCTAGGATACCAATAAGAGCTCAGAGTAATTTGGATCGAGTGAGGTAAATTTTATAAAAGAGATAAAACTTTTCAGTATATGTATTTTTCATATATAAGATTCAAATTCAAAAATTTTCTTACTTTTAGTTAAAATTAGAGACAATTTCAAGAATAGTCAGAGGAGTGGGTTTAAATATTGTATATAACTTGACTTTTTCCAAAATAGGAAACGAAAAGAAGTCATTGATTTGTCATCTATAGAGCTATTTAACTTTACAGTAACTTGTAAATGTGCTCATGCAGATGGTCATTGATTGCTGGTAGACTACTAGGTAGAACAACAAATGAAATAAAGAACTACTGGAACACCCATGAGCGCAACAAGGCTATTTCCTTTAAGAAATATGCAAAACCAACAAAAACACTAAAAATAACAAGATTTGACATCATCAATCCTAAACCTCATAGGTTCACAAACATTTTCTCGAGAATTACAGTCACTGTACTAGGTAACAATGTTAAAAGCAAGAATGATAACAAAACTAGTACTCTTTGCATGAATTGCAATTCCTCTGCTGCTACCAATACTGCAGCACCAATACCCCTATCGCAGCCGCTGCCACGACCACCGCCAAGAACAGAAGAAATATGGTAGGAAAGCTTGATCGGTGATGATAAAATCAATCAGAACAATGCAAGTGCAAGAGGTGTTAACAACACTGGAGCAAAAGATATTAATAATGCTATGATGAAGCAGAGACAAAAGTGGGGGATAGAAATTTCATTGAAGAATGACCAAGTTAATGGGGTGAAGGTGACTTGCCCACACTGGATGACTTTTGGGATATGATTGGCCTAAATCTAGAGACCAATATTCCTGACATGAAATTATATGCTATATTTTCGTATCCTCTATCATTAGGCTTCCATGCGACATGTCTTGTCCAATGACTTCATATAGGATTCATACTTGCTCTTGTTAATTTATAAAATAAATTTTTGCAAGATTTGAATTTCTATAAATTTGATCTTTGGATAACAATAATAATGAATCCTTAATAAGTAAAAACTATGTTTAAAACTAATATTTACACCTACTAATAAGTGTGTACATTAGCTAAAGATTGAGTAACTGACCTAGCGGAAGCTATAATTAAAAGGGATAATTGTTGAAAATCTGTTAATTCTATAAGAATACTAGAGATTCAATCTTCTATAACCTGTTGATTTGAAAATACCAGGAAATAAGCACCAATTTCGTTGATTCGTATGAATACCAAACATTGAAAAATAGAATTTTGTATTAAAAATTATCAAAAGCTATTTTCAAACTGAACAAGATGAATTAATAGTACTCAAAACAAAACCCTTAAAAGAAAAGGGCAAAAAGGCCAAACAAAATACTAAATTAATAAAAAAAAAAACACACAATTTTGAAGCCCAAAAAAAAGTTTTAAATAGTCAAATTTTGACCTTAAAATGGGCTGTGACAAGCAAATCCTATCATCCATATAGATCTTTGAATAAGCTTTGATTTAATATGATGTGGGCCCCGTAACTCATTCAGAGTCAAAAGTTATGGCACCCTAACCATTTTGTCACTATCTATTTGCTCGATTACTGCAAGACTATCTGGTCCACATTAGTAATTTAGTGGTATAACTCCCTTCAACGCATGTATAGGAAGTGTTCGATCTTTATCTCTTTTTTTTTTAGTTCAAAAAGTAGTAATAATAATAAAATAAGGTCTACATTGCTTGCTTTTGCTACACAATTAAACAAGAAACCGTATTTATAATCATACCTATTAATACATGACTAACTAATTATCTAAACAAGCTAAATTACTTCCACTATATGAAAACTGAGTCTCATTAACTTCAATAAGTTCTTTATTATGCAACATGTTCTCTCTTCAAGAATGAATTAATCATCAAAAGCAGCTTCTAGGGTATCATATATATAACAAAAAAATAAATAAATAACAAAGGCAAACTCAGTGGTGTTTTTAGAACAACTAGAAGTCTGCCAAGAGGTACATTTGCGTTTGGTAGTGGTTGCACTTTCGCCTTTATTGCTGAGTTTCTAGCAGCTATAAAAGCTATTGACATTTCATGGCATCGTGATTAACATTCTCTTTGGTTATAATGTGATTCTATGTTTGTGGTTCACTTGTTTCGAACCAAATCAAAGCAAGTCCTTTAAGAGGTTAGACAATAATGGTCCCAATGTTTACACTATATTTCACATATGAATTTTTGTGTTTCTCATATTTTCATAGGAGAAAACTTTGTAGCTGATGTGCTTGCTAAGCATGGTATTTCGACATCCTATTTTCTTTGGTGGGATTCAGCTCCTAGTTTTTATAATACTACTATATGTGATGATTATAGTAGGAGATTGTTGCTGGTGTCAAATTACACATAGTTTTAGGACCTTAAATTGCAAGCATTCATACATTTTAAATAGTATTTAGTATAGTAAAACATATAGAATTACATACTTTTAAGTTTTCTTTGTTTTTGATAGGGAAAATGAGTTAGGAGGTGATTTGGTTGAAAAGAGAAGAAAAAGAAGGAAGAAAGGAGCAGAGTAGCAGCAGAGCAGCCTACTGTCGTGATTATGGCTGGATGCACAATCGCGGGAATGCTAAAATGCCAGCCCTAAGTGATATCGAGCCTTTTACGATCGCTGTTGGATATGCAATCATGGATTCCTGTCAGCCTATGCTTTTATTGTGAGCGCGACTTATGTGCGTTCGTGACACTTTCATTAGAGGCCCTTCTGTTGTGAGCGCGGTTGGTACATGATTGCGGATTACATGTTTTCAGTACAGAACATGCTAAGGTGTACTAATTTGGAGAGAATCTAAGGGTGGTGAAAGGACATGCTCTAGAAGAGGGCTAACAAGGACAAAGAAAACAAATTACTTGGGGATTACACATTCTACACAATCACTCACTCATACAAGAGGTTCCAAGAGAAGCAAGGAGAAGGAGAAGAAGAAAGAGGAGAAAAAGAAGCCAAGGAGAGGACCCGCCCTTTGAAGATTCAAGCTGCTTTGATAACATTTCTCACTCTCTTTCTAATTCTAGTCTCTTGTTTGTATTTTGAATATTGAATGATGAATTTTATAGCCATGAGTGGCTAAGTTCTTGAATGTTGTTGGGATTTTGAGACCCATTTGATTTAATGTTAATTTGATAGTTATTATTGCTTCTTAAATGCATATTGTGTTTATTGATTTTGTTGAATGTTATATTGTGACTAGATATAACTTTAGTTTAGATCTATGCAATGAGAGTTAGTAGATCTAATAGACCCACAAACACATGTTAGATAGATTAAATGTCTTGAGAAAGCTTAATCCTATATAATTCTCTAATAGGTTTTGCTTAATGTCTTGCATTCTTGATGTTGGGTTATATTCATGGTGATGATGAGAATTAAGCTATGTTTATGAATCTCCATCGATTGATGCTTGTGGATTTGAGTAGCTACTTGAGAAAGAGTACTTAATGTTTGTTGAAAAACCTGAGATATACATTGAGAAGTTGATTAATTCTATCAAGTTAACTTAATGAAAATGTGGTGCTTAATCTCCCAACAACATGCCTTTCCCATTGATTTATTTCTCTTATTATTTTGATTAGTAATTGCTTGATTTATATACATTTGTTTATTTCTTATTTTAGCTCTTTATTTGCTTTAAACAATCACAATTGCAAGTTCTAAACAATTACGATTAAGACTAATAGGTGCTTAGTATCAATCCTCGACGGAACGATACTCTACTCTCTCCACTTTATTACTTGTCCACCCGTGCACTTGCGGTAATTAACAATTGCATTTTCATTTTTGTTAGCTTCAGCAAGGCTACTATCAGTTTTGATAGTAATTACACATTTCTCTTTATTTTTAATAATATTTTTTGGACAACAGAAGCATGATGTTAATGCTAAGAGGGTGTCAACCTACTTGAGATGCTCGGATGCGTTTCTTAATTTTTGGACTCCAAATTTTACTTAAAATAATAGAGGCAAACTCCAATCCAGCATTCACCACATAGCTATGATAGCATTTTGAGTCAGGACTTGCCTTCCCAAATGATATAAAGTGTATGTTGAATATAAATAAATTTCACAAAATTTTATAAAATTTATTTATATATTTAAATATGTGTGTTTGATTTAGATAAAAATTTTATGAAATTTATACAATTTTAACTTTTAATTTTGTGAAATTTTTATCAATAATTTTTTATTAAAAAATAAAATTTTCAAATAAATTAATCATTGTATAAATATTCATTTAAACCAAACATTATTAATAAAAATTCAACTGTAAATGAATTAAGTTTTATCAAAAAAATAAAATGAATTATTTAGTTAAAACAAACCAGATAAGGAGAAAGTGTCAGCTTACAATCACACTACACACCGAAGATTATATATTAGGCAGAGACAGAGACAGAGACAATAATATAAAAGAAATGAAACACACACAAATATTTATAGCCTATATATAATTTTCATTTTCATTTTACAGGATGCCATTTAACAAATCTGAATTTCCACAAGTGATTAATGTTTGTCCAAGATTGTTTCAGTTTGACGAGCTAAAAGCAGGTTGGTTAATCTTTCAGTTTCCTCCCCTAGCTAGCTTGATTTCTGCAAAAATAGCAACAAATATTATTGATTGTGTTAGTGTGTGATTCATCAATCAATCTAAATAACAACTCCATGCAGATATCAACTGTAAAATGCCAAACCTGATGGAAATCAGCATCAACTATATAAACCTGTGGAGCCTGTCCATTTGATTTTGTGACCTTGTAAACCTGAAAATCAGCAATTATAAAAACTGGTGAATCAGCTAGTACTGCGTTCTGGGCATTAATATTTAAAAAACTTAAATCGGCATGGAATAATATTTGGAATTTGTTTATTAGTTTGATTCTCATTGCTAATTAATTAATTTGTATAAGCATTGCAAGTTGCCAAAACGAGATTGGTCAGTTCTAAAGAACCACTTGTCAAAGAGATGCTTAATGTGTATCAAGATGCACTTCCTTCCTTCCTTTCCAGTTACGCTTTCTAATGTACCGAAAAGAAGCCACAAATAAAGACATCCAGGTAGTGGCTTGGATGATAGATGTCCATCGTTCCAAGAGTTTAGGGTCCATTACGGGTTCAAAATGTAAAAATAAATAAGTGAAATAATATTTTTTAAAAATAAAAAATAAATATGTGAAGAACATGCAAATATATATATATATTAATAGTATAAAATATAAATATTATACATAAGTATTAAAAAATTATTTATTACAATTAATTAATAGATTTCTTTTTAAATGCATTTTCTATTTTATTTAAAAACTAATGTGTTTTCAAAATGAAAATGCATTTTCTAATTTTTAAAATTTGCAGAAATAACACATGTAAAATTTTCTAAAATTTTGACAATGAGAAAACCTCTACTATATTTTTAGTGACGGCTCATGTGTAATTTTTTTTTTTTTAAAAGTCCTATCACTTCCCCCTAATTACCATAATAACTAATAGTTGTGGACTAATATCCTAACAAGCGGCAAACAATTAAAAATGAATAATAAAATTGAAGCTGCAATCAAGGGGGAAGATATGCTTCAGAATTCAGATATCTTAGCTTGTAATCAAAATTAAATTGTTTTATTGGAAAAAAAAATTCAGTCAGAGATTAATCAAGTTGCCTTCTTGCACCCTTTTAAGCTATATTCTTAACTTGTTAAACATGCAAAAGAGATGACATGAAAAATTTCAGGTTCGAATTTTATATATAGAAAAAAAAAGTATTAGAAGACTTTAACTCCTTTCGAACTTGCCGGATTTGAACTTTGGATTAGTTAGAACTTCTAGATACGGGAGACATCAGATTACAAAAAATGGGTAAGGACTGAGTTGGTACCTTGAAAATTTTCATACTGACGATGATCTTTAGCCGAAGCAATTTCAGCAAATTCTCTAGGAGCAGATGAGACAACTTGGGTCACTCCATCCTTGAATTTTTCGTTCTGCAATTCCATCGATGTATCACTTCCAGCTATTTGCTTCGATGGCTTATAAGGAGGCACATGCATGCTTGAAGATGCAGTGTCGTTCAGCACTTTATCATTTTTCTCAGTTCGATATGAGTGTTCTAACTTCGCACTTACGCCTTTAGCCTCTGGTGGATTTGGAGGCGGATGTTGATATAAACCAGTGGTGCTGCTCGACACTGAATTATACCTTTCACCTGGACTTGAGTGATCAAATTTTCTATGACCATCTCTAGTCACTGCTGGCTTAGGAGGCATAGTTGGATCTGAATATGCAGTGCTACTCATCACTGAGCCTGTCTTCTCCCCTGGAATTGATTGATCAAATTTCCTATAACCATCTTTGGTCACGGGTGGCTTAAGAGACATAGTTGGATCTGAATAGGCAGAGCTACTCAACATTGAGCCAGTCTTCTCTCCTGGAATCGGGTGATAAAGTTTCCTTTGACTATCTTGCAGCTCTGGCTGATGTCGAGGCGCATCTGAATTCAACGATCCAGCATCGATGTTCTTAGGAGCTGGCTTAAATTTTTGCTCATGGGTTTTCTCTTCGCGTTGTTGATAAACCTTTGTATCCCATGATGATTGAACAGGTGCATGGTTTGTAGAGGCCACACGAATCGATGAATCACCCGGCAATGAACTAGACTTTTGTTCCTGATTATCAGTTGACACTCTGTTGTTGTTATGATTTTGTAGTATATACGGTGTCACGTTAGCATTTTCAACTTTTGGAACCCCAAGGTGTCCTGCCCCTACTGCAGGGGCACTACTTTTTTTCTTTTCTTGTTCTGTGAGTGCCCTGACAATTTTCTGATTGAAGTTTTCCAGTGAACTATTCAAGCCCTGAAGTTCCGGCCCAAACGCCGGAGCTTTTTTGATGCAAAAACATGTTGTTTCTGATTCTGTCTTGCAACTGTTAACCGATTTCTCCCCTTCCTTTATTTTGTTCCAGAGAATCCCAGCTTCCAGATCACCTTCAAATACTTGTTTCATGTCTTCTATCTTTTTGATGCTTGAAATCACAGTGTTTAACCTGGATCCGATGTTCTGCAAGACAGTACCATATGCTTCTTCCTTTATTTTCTTTGCATCCTGCACTACACTTAACAAGTCCTGTAGTGTCTTGACATCATTCAGCTTATCCTGACCACCATATTTTGCCTTCTGATCTTCATTTGCCGTTCCGCCATACTTGACACATTTCAGTTCTATTGAAATCTCAATCGCATCTCTTGCTTGCTGTGCCGGCATGACTACAAGATCTCAGCACCTTTTTAACTGAGCTAACAAAACCATTTGCCAATTGCAGCTTCTTAATTACAACTTTATCATGTCTGTGTGCTTCTTAGCGTAGATTCCCCAACAAAATGCCATTAGTTATCTAACCAATTATTGAACTCCAGGACTCTAATAATTTCTTCCCTGACATTGAACCAGAATTATTAGTCTAATGGTTACGTACCCACTTGATAATTATATTCAGTATATTGATTAGTGAGGCGACAATCATATATAAATTGATCAGAAAGATAACAATCATTTTACCTACCAATCTAACACTATTTATTGTTTTTGTTTACTTTAGACAATTAAGAGGAGTTTTTTTATATGATATTCCCACTATCCGGTAGCCGCAAAAGTTCTGACTATTTTGAAGTTGAATCGGATGAACTCATAAGAGAGCAAAGCTCTCCAAACGTATATTTTTTCTATACATAAAACTCGCACCCGAAACTTACTTAAGAGAAATCAGACTCCTTGTCACTTGAATCAATTGTTGTAAAAATTGAGGCGGATTATGCGCAGGATCGGATTGTGAACGGAGTAGAGCAAATTGCAACTAAAATATTGAAATAATAAAATTAATGAAAATATGAAGGAAAAATTATAAATTTGGTGTCTCAACTTTTGTGGTTTTTCTATTTGAGTGTCTGAACCATTTTTGTTTGCAATCAAGTGTCTGAACTTTAGAAAAACATACAAATATAGTGTCTCCAGTAAATTTAACGTTGATTGAGAGCTAAGCCAGATCAAACATGACCCACTTTTATCCCAGTTATTAGTCATGTTATGTGCCATATGTATTACATTATTTAAATGATAAAATTAACCTTATTAAAGATTATAAATTGATAAAAAAAACCTTAACATTAACTTTCACCGCAGACATTGAGGGTGATTGAATAAGGGTAATTTTATCCTTTAAATAATGTATTACATGTGGCAAATGACATGGTTAATGACTAGGATAAAAGTGGATCCCGTTTGATTTGACTGAGCACCCAGTCAACATTAAATCAGTTAGAGATACTACATTAGTATGCTTTTCTAAAGTTTAGACACTTGATTGTAAAAAAAAAAAAAAGTTCAGACACTCAAATAGAAAAACCATAAAAGTTGAGACACTAAATTTGTAATTTTTCCAAATATGAAACACAAATATTTTGATGTGGAAAACCCCAAAAAAATTAGGAAAAAAACCACAGGCAAAACTAGAAGAATGTCACTATGAAAAATTATAGGACTTACAACCTTTCTCTCTATATAATTAAGGAGAGAACAATTAACACTTTCTCTTGAAATAGGAGAAAAAACACTTGCCCTTCTCTCTATTACCCAAGGAGAGAACAATAACACTTTCTCTTGAAATAGGAAAAAACACTCTTACTCTTCTCTTTATTACCCAAGGAGAGAACAATTAACATTCTCTCTCTTGAAATAGGAGAAAACACATTTATCCTTCTATATTACCCAAGGAGAGAACAATTAACACTCTCTCTTGAAATAGGAGAAACTTACTCTCTATATTTTTCTTCACAATGAGATCACTCTCAAAAAATGCTCAACTCACCAAATCATTCTCTCATAATGCCCATCACCACTAACACCGCACAAATGCTAACCATTGCAAGACTATTTATAGGCTCACAATTCTTAAGTGTTACAACATGCAAACAACAAAAGTTAAGTTGGTCTTGGCAACCAAGAATCCAAAGCCAAATTGGACACTTCTTCCTTTTTTAATAAAGTAAGTTGGTTAACAATCTTCCACTTGAAGATTTGATTGAGAATTAATCACATCTTCATACCATTCTTTCTATCTTGCCTTTTCATGTTCATAGAACATTATCATCATCTAATGCTCTCACAAAATTTCCTTAAGGATTGGAGCTTTTTAAATTCCAACAATCCTTCTTCAAGTGACCCTTTTGCCACAGTTGTAAATGTTGATACCCTTCTTACTTCTTGATTTCCATTCATTCTGTATCTGTCTCCCACTGGAGTCAGATTCCGTTGATCTCCCTCTCATCACCACCAAAGCCTCTGGTTGCTACGAATTCACCATCTTGCCTTCCGTATTTTTGCGTTTATTTTCTTCCTCTAGAACAGTGGCTGCAACCTCATAGAAGACCAGATAATCCGTGAGGATATTATTTATCAAGTTGATGATGAGTTGATCATATGAATCAGGTAGACTTTAAAGTAAAAGGTCAGCACATTCATTTGCCTTTACTTTATATCCTAATGATGTGAGTTGAGAAAATAAAGTATTCATAGTATTTAGGTGCTCTATCACTGAATCAGATTCTGCCATACGAAGGTATTTAGGTGCTTTATCACTGAATTAGATTCTGCCATACGAAGAGTATAAAGCTTCCTCTTAAGGAAAATTTTGTTGTGGTTTGATTTGGGCTCCTACAGTTGATCCCATATCTCCTTTGATGTTTTCTTTTCTTCTACACTGGAAAATATCTCATCTCCTAATGCTAAATGAAGATTTGTAACAACATTCTCTTCCATCTCATTCCATTTATTATCATCTGTGAATTCCTCCAGCCTTTCGCTAATGTTGCCAGATAATTATCTTTTCTCAATATTGCCTTTATCTTCAATATTCACATTGAGAAATTTTTCCTATTAAATTTCTCAATCTCGTACTTTGACGCCATTCCTTCTATCATGATCCATGAACCAAATGCTCTGATACCACTTGTTATGAAAATTGAGGAAGATTATGCGCAGGATCGGATCGTGAATGGAATAGTGCAAATTGCAGCTAAAATATTGAAATAATAAAATTAAAGAAAATATGGAACACACAAATTTTAATGTGGAAAACCCCAAACAAATTAGGAAAAAAACCACAGGCAATACTAGAAGAATTTCACTTAGAAAAATTATAGAAGTTGTAACCTTTCTCTCTATATAACCAAGTTGAAAACAATTAACACTTACTCCTGAAATAGGAGAAAACACACTTACCCTTCTCTCTATTACCCAAGGAGAGAACAATTAACACTCTCTCTTGAAATAAGAGAAAATGCACTTATCCTTCTCTCTATTACCTAAGGAGAGAACAATTAACACTCTCTCTTGAAATAGGAGAAACTTACTCTCTATATTTTTCTTCACAAGGAGATCACTCTCAAAAAATACTCAACTCATCAACTCATTCTCTCATAATGCCCATCACCACCAACACCACACAAATGCTAACCAACATCATAATTCTTAAGTGTTATAAAGTAAGTTGTCAAATTCAACTTGCAAACAGCCAAAGTCAAATTGGTTTTGGCAACCAAGAATCCAAAGCCAAGTTGGCCACTTCTTCCTTTTTTAATAAAGTAAGTTGGTGATTAATTCTCTAATTAACAAAAAAAAGTTTGGTCAGACCACCAACAAAGAGTTTTCTTTGAAAACCTAAGAGTCCTTTTCCTCTCGGACTACTTTTTATGCTATTTCATCTGCCAGGCTGCACTGTTCGGCCACTTGGCACACCTTTTTTGCCATGGAATTACCTAATCACAAAGACCTGTTTGAATCAACAAAGCCTTCTTATGTCACCGTCATAAAACATAGCTCTTTTGCAGTCGCTTTAGATTCTTCTTCAAATGATTTGCAAGCTCCTTCAACCATTAACAAAGGCGGTTTCATTATCATTAAAATTGATCAAAAAATATAAGAACAACAGTTATTGCTAGCATGCTTTAATAGCTCAGATTGTTCTATCAAAAGAAGATTCACCTTGGAAGCTTGCGGACTTAAAACGTAAACTATCCACTGTCTAGGGCCTTTCAGACAATTGGAAGCTTATTTCTATGGGAAGAGGGTATTATCATGAGATTCTCAACTCCATTTTAAAAAAATCAATGGTTTGGAGTAGAGGGCCGATAGCATTGAAGCTATGGATCCTATGTTTACAACATTGGACAACTAATTTTGATCCCTATGCTCAAAAATCGACTAATGCACAAATGTGGGTTAGGTTTTACAATGTGCCATGGGAGTATTGGCATCCAAAGATTTTGAGTTCTATTACTAGAGGAGTTGGAGTACCTTTGAAACTTGATACAACAACGATTAATGGAGAATTTGGACACTATACGCATTTGTTAATTGATGTTGATTTATCTTTTTATCAGTTAGAAAATCTTCTTGTGGAGAGAGTTGGGAAGAGTTTCTTTATTGACGTGATTTATGAAAATTTACCTTTAAACTGTAATTTATGTTCTAATATTGGACATGATTCCAATGTGTACCATTTGAATAAGAATTCTGCCAATATCCCATGAAAAGAAGCAGTTCCAAAGGCTCATAAAAAGGATGAAGTGCAACAAATTTGGAAGCTAAAACCAGTTACCCAGAATCCCATCCCTATGCGCAATGCTTTTAATTATCTATATTCAGTTATAGTAGAGGTTCTTCATTATTTGAATTTTGTATTTGTTGCTCCTCCCAATGATGATGTCGAAACTATTGAGGAACAGAACTCTGAGTTATTAGCTCCTATTGATAAAGCGCAAGATGTAGTCCCTGATGAGTCTGCTGTGCAAGAACATTTATTGGAGAAAGAAAATAATGATTTACTAGAGATTGATGTCATTGATGTTGAGACTCATACTTCTTTACAGCTTCATGGTAAAATTCCTCTCCAAATGGATACCTCCAAGCCTCCTGAAATGAATAACTCTAAGGTTTTCGCTGATTTGGTTTCAATGCCAACTTTGACTGCTGCTAATGACATTGTGGAAAGGACACAAAAATATCTTGGGCTAATGAAGTAGACCGAGAAAAGTAGTAATGGACCACTGTCACTAATAAAAAATCATACCCTAAACAGCACTTCAAAGTAACTCTTTCTAAAAAAGTTGCAAGAAAACCTGATAAGTTCAATTTATGAAGCTTTTCTATTGGAATTGTCGTGGTATGGGAAACCCCGATACCTAACGTATTTTTTCTTCCTTTTGCCATCAATATTCTCTGGATTTCATATGTGTTGTGGAACCCATGGTTGAGTTTGCTTCAATACCTTCTTCTTTTTGGAATAGAATGGGCTTGTCTTTGATTGCTTTTAATGATTGGATTTTACCTTCAATTTGGGTTTTTGGAAAAAGTAGTACTCCTGCTCCTTTTATTTACATTCATGAACAACACATTACTATTAATGTTTCTGCGAATAATTCTTTACAGAGGTTCACTTTTTTATATGTCAGTGTCTTAAGGAATAGGTGTATGCTTCTTTGGAATAATTTATCTTCTCTTTTTACCAACTTTTCTTCTAGTTAGTGTGTCCTTGGTGATTTTAATGTTATCTTGGGAGCGCATGAGAAAACGGGCAGAGCTCCTGCTTTAGGTCTATATCGAGAATTTAAATCTTTCATGGATGACTGCTTTCTCTAGAAAATAGTCTCATGTGGTGAACTTTTTACTTGGATAAATGAGAGATATGGTAGTGCTTATGTTGAGAGTAATTTGGATGGAGCCTAGGCTAATTTTCAATTTTTAATCATTGGGCATCGGTTTCTTACACAGTGGTGCCTTGACATCATTCTTACCATTCACTTTTATTGCTTAATTGTGCTCTTCAGTAAAATTTGATTTCTAGATTCCATTTTTAAGCCATATGGGTTATACATCTAGAACTTTGCCAATTGATAAACTTCATCCTGTGCAACTTTTGGGCTCAAAGTTAAAGAGCCCACGTAATTCTCTTAAATTATGGAACTGGGTTTCTTTTGGTCGGCTTGATGAAAACATTAATAAGGCAAGTCTGTCTTTATAGGAAATACAACGTCAAATATCTTCTTCTGGTATTTCAGAGGGGTTAATTAAGAAGGAGTTGACAGCCCATGAAGAATTGAATAAATGCTTAAAATAACAAAAAATATTTTTCAAGGAGTGCAGTCGAGTTACATGGCTAACAACAAGCGATCAGAACACTACTTTCCTTCATCGGCAATTTTCAAAGGCTAAATCCAAACAAGGCATTCACCATCTCAAAATAAATGGTGTAATTTTGGATGATCCAAGTTCAATTGAGCAACACATTCTGGATTTTTATAGAAATCTCTTTAAAGCCGATTCTACATTAGTCTCAAATGTGGATTTAATTAAATAAGTGATCCCTTCTATGGTTTCGGATGAGCAAAATTTAGAGCTTATACAACGTCCTTCTTCTAAGGAAATAAAGGATGTCGTCTTTCATATGGATGCCCACAATGTGCCTGGACTTGATGGATACACAGGTATTTTTTATAAAACTTTTTGGGAAGTGATTCAACATGATGTGTGTTCTGCTATCTGTATCTTTTTTCAGTTTGGGGTTGTCACTTCAGGAATTAATTTAAGCATTATGATTTTAATTCCTATGGCGGTTGATGCTATTAGTATTGAGTAGTTTCGTCTGATGGTTCTTAGTAACTTTAGCTTCAAAATTGTTACTAAGATTCTTGTTGATCGTCTTGCTTCTATTGCTCCTAGAATTCTTTCATGCAATCAGTTTGGTTTCTTAAAAAATCATAGCATTTCAGAGTGTATAACAGGAGCTTTTGAAGGGGTAAATTTACTAGATAAGGCTAGCTTTGGAGGTAACATGGCAGTGAAAATAGATATTTTCAAGGCTTTTGACACGATTGATTGAAATTTTTTATTAGATGTTTTGGAATCTTTTGGATTCTCTTTTCATTTTAGGGACTAGATTCTTGCTTTATTTTCTTCGTCCGTACTATCTATTATAATCAATGGCAAGGTATAAGGATATTTTTCCTGTTCTAGAGGGGTCCGACAAGGTGATCCTTTATCTCCTCTTCTTTTTTGTATTATTGAGGATTTTCTTAGTAGATTACTTTCTGCTAAGGTTGCTCAATATGCTTTTCTTCTAATGCTTCACACTAGGGATTCTTATTTTCCAACACACTTTTTTGTATGCTAATGATGTGCTTTTATTTTGTAAAGCTTCAGTTAGGAATATAAGGGTTATTAATGATACTTTCTTGCTTTTTGGTCAATTATCTGGGCAATTGGTGAATTGGTCCAAATCTGAAATTTATTTTGGTAAAGAAATTTCAGAATCTAGAATTTCAAAGCTTCAGCATGTTGTGGATGTAAGGCGGGGTTCTCTGATGTTTATGTATTTAGGGATCCCATTATTTTTGGGAACTCCTAAAAGAAAATGGTTATAGCCTATTGCGGACAAGGTTTGTAATAAATTTCTAAGTGGAAAGGAAAGACTTTGTCTATGGCTAAGCGTCTGACTTTAATCCAATAAGTCATTACTAGCACCTTGATGCACTCTTTTGTTGTTTACAAATGGCCTCACTCATTGCTTTCTTTAATAGAATGTAGTATGAGGAATTTTTTATGGATTGGTTCAATTACAGAGAAAAAGCTTGTTATTGTGCCTTGGAAACTCACTTGTCTTCCTGTCAAGGAAGGAGGTTTGGCCATTAAGCAATTGAAGTTTCTTAATAAGGCTATGTTAGGCAAATTGGCTTCGAAGGTTCTAACTTCTCAAGAGTATCCTATTTTAGCTATTCGCACTCAATTTTTCTATCCTTCAGGCACTCCGAGAAATAATTTTTTCCATTCATCTATTTGAGGACCAATTAAAGGAATTTATTCTTTGCTTCAGACTGAAATTCAATGGTTTATTGGTAGACATTCCAGACTTAATTTTTGGACATCTACATGGATTCATTCCCTAGTTGCAGATCAACTTGGTATTCATGCTAAAGACCAATGTGGTTTGGTTGATTTAGTGCCTTCATTTCTCATAAATGATGTTAGGGTTTTGCTGCCTTATTTTTTGATCGATGATTTAAAGGATAATATCTTAGTTATTTCCTCTATTCATCATGATTTAGATTTATGTGTTTGGACTGAGGTCACTAATGGAAAGCTTTCGATTAAAGCTACGTATAACCACCTCTATTTCTCAAGGCCTGTAGCTCCTTGGCATTCTTTTCAATGGAAAGAATTTCTTCCTCCATCTGGGTCTCTAATACGTTGGTGAGCTCTTATGAATTATCTTCCTACTGAAGATAATTTATTAAAGAAAGGTTTTTATTTTGCCTCACGCTATGTTTTGTGTACAATGCATAGGGAAACTAATGATCATTTGTTTGTTAGTGGTCATTTCTCATCCTCGATTTGGTCTGCTGGATCAAGTCTTTTTGGTCGGAAGGTTCGCACATCTGGTTCATTGATGGAGCTTATTCTGTATACTATGCAACATGGTTTCAGAACTTAGATTTCTTCTCTTTAGTATGCTACCATTATTCATGGTGTGTCAGTCATTTGGAAGATGCGCAATGCCACTATTTTTTATAATGAAACTCCATGCATCCACTATGCTCTTCGGACTGTCTGGACTTCAATCAAGGAGACTGGCTTTTTTTGTAAAGGGAAGATGTTCAATTCAGTAGAGGACCTTCGTATTTTACATCTCTTGAACATTCAGGGAATTCCAGGTATGGCGCCGAAGATGGTTTGGGTTTCATGGCAACCCCCTCCTCCTTTATGGCTCAAAGTGAATACGGACGGGTCTTTAATAGGAACGCCTAGTGTAGCTGGTGCGGGTGGTGTCTTTAGAACTCGTGTTGGGTTTCCTCGTGGTGCTTTTGCCTTTGGAGTGGGGAGCACATTCGCTTTTGTAGCTGAAATTTATGCAGCAACATATGCGGTGGAAGTGGCTTAGAACAAGGGTTGGCATAATCTTTGGCTTGAATGTGATTTTATGCTTCTAGTAATTATTTTGCAAATGTTCTAAAGATGTTCCTTGGAAGATTATGTAGCCATGGCTTTACTGTTTGCATTTGGTATCTTAAATGAATTTTCGCGAAACTCATATTTTCAGGGAAGGCAACTATATCGTGGATTCCCTGGCAAAGCATGGAGTTAGCAATCCTTCTCTTCAATGGTGAGATTCAGCTCCCTCTTTTTGTTCTCAGTTTATTTGTTCAGATTTTAGTAGGCAAGGCTCTTTTCGCTTTTGCTAGGCTTTGGCTTTGTTTGCTTTGGATACACTTTGTAATTCCTTTTTCTCTTCAATTTAATTTTTTGAACTACAGATGCGTGATGCTAATGCTAAGAGTGTGTCAATCTAGTTGAGATGTTTGGGTGCGTTTTTTGATTTCTAGCCTCCAAATTTATACGAAAATAAAGTAAGTTGGTTAACACCTAAAGGTTGGTACAATTAATGAGAGTTTAGCAGTGTGGTTGGCGCCTTTTTTTTTAATTAATTTTACAGTATTCTATTGTTATATGGGTTCGAACTATTTTAAAGTTTAAGGTGAATAGATAAAACTTTTTCAACACCTGTCATGATAAATGATAAATTGTACTTTAACCAAAAACAGAATGAAATAAAGAATATTAACAACCAAATAAATAATAATAATATCGAAGTAGTATAATGATAGAACTCCCTATCTTTAGGTTGAGACTTCAAACATTGTCTCCCTCCCTAGTTAAGAAAAAAGAAAAATAAAAATAAGAAGTTGAATTTTAAAAGTTGAGTTTTTGGCAGTAATATTAAGCAAAGTAAGACCAATGAAGAAAACAACTAAAATATAAGACCAATGAAGAAAACAACTAAAATATAGGACCAATAAAGAAAAGAACTCAAACAGAAGTTTTGATAAAGTATCAATATTCATCAGAATATTAATCACATCCTTTTGCTCCGTTCCAGGAATGGAATATGTACCAAACTTCATTAACATCAAATCTTCAAAGTAGTTTTGATGCCATTAGCTTATATATTTATATATATATATAATTAAGTTGATGATGATGATCCTTATCCATCCATTATTTTAGCTTTCTTGGTAAGCTACAACCGAATCATACAGCTGTTTTTATCATTTGATTAGCACCAAAAGATCACAACTAAAGAATTTCATTTGATTATCACCAAAAAAAAAAAAAAAAGCAAAACATGGGTTGCTTTACTTAAGCTTTTAGTCTCTCTTCAATTAATGTTGCTAAGTTGGTTCAATCGACTTCTTACGGATCCTTCAGCTTTGTTTCTTGTACTACACCGTTCGATGAAATTCCATATAACAAACTCAAAGGTCGCTCTGTTGCAAGTGTAACTTTTCAGCTGCTATGGTTCTGCTGTCAAACGACCGCTTGTAAGTGTAAACGACAGCCACATTTCAGGAGACTAGGGCTCAAATAATGGCCCACAAATGATCGAGGAAATTGGGCTATTCAAAATCATCATGTCACATCCACGGCCATGAGCCACAATGTGAATAGGTTGTGGTTTTATTTTGTTTTGTCTAAAATCCAGGGAAAATTTTTAAGAGAAATTTACGGAATTAGGCACATTTACTATCTTATTTATAGTTAATTATTTGTCAAATTATATCATGGACCCTTATCTATATTGTAGTAAGAATCAGAAGTCCATCACATATGTGAAATACTTCACGTTTTTCTTTTCTTTTTCTTAACATTTTTTAGTATTTTTTAACGACTTTTTGATCTCATCACAGGTTTTCTTTACTGTTTGCTTCCACTGCTTCTCGTTGCCATCAATTTTAGTCTGCAGATGTTGAACACTTCAGTCTACTGTAAAAAAAAATAATTAAAAAGACATTATATATATAATATATATACACACATAAGTAAAAGTAACATCAAAGCACCGTTCCCCATGGATGTGGAATAGAGCTGTCAGCATCCTTTTGAAGGAAAAGTTGAAGTTGAATAGAGGAAAGCATTAATTTATTTTATAGAAACATTGAATGAAGCGTTAAAACATTGAAGTGGTTAAGGAAGTTTTCAACTTTTGGGATACATGTTTTTATTTTTTTTGCTTCAAAAAAATATGTAGGAAAATAGAACACCATGTGTTAAGAAATTGTTTCTTTTTTTTTTTTCAATTTTATGTATGTTTGTTTATTTATGCTAAGTTATAACTGCATAATCATTAGTTTGAGTATATAAATTTATTAGTTATAACGTAAATATTCATCATAAGTTTATATAATGTTCATGAATTTGTAAACAAATATTCATGAACCTAAAGTGTAAATATGATGAATTTATACCAGTTAAGTAATGAACCAGCATTGGTTTTAAGGTTTAATGTGTATTTATTTGTTGGTGTTAGTTATAACTTCAAGTTCATTAGTTTATGCATATAAATTCATTAATTGTAACATTAAAGTTCATTTGTTATTGATTGGAGATTCATCATAGTTTTCAACGGTGACATATTTTCCTACATTTTTTTTTTCTTCAAAAAACTATGTAGGAAAATAGGTCAATGTATGTTAATAAATTGTTTCTTTTTTTTTTTTTAGTTTTATGTATGTTTGTTTATTTTTGTTAAGTTATAACCGCATATTCACTAGTTTGCGCATATAAATTCATTAATTATAACGTAAAGATTCATCATAAGTTTATATAATGTTCATGAATTTGTAGACAAATATTCATGAACTTGAAGTGTAAATATGATGAATCTATATCAGTTAAGTAATGAACCTGCATTGTTTTTAACGTTTTATGTGTATTTATTTGTTTGTGTTAGTTATAACTTCAAGTTCATTAGTTTATGCATGTGAATTCATTAGTTGTAACATAAAAGTTCATTTGTTATTGATTAGAGATTTATCATAATTTTAATATATTATTTGTCGAATTTATTTGTTTAGTTTTTCTATTTAATGAATCTATATATTTTATTTTATGAACCTATATTATTTACGTAATAAAACTCCGATATTTAATTAAAATAAAAATACAAGTACAATTATTATAATTAAAAAATTATAAATATTAAAAATTAAAAAAACTCTATTTCGCTGCATATTAAAAGCTTGTTACACCCGAATTAGGTGAAGTGTTGGATGACGAATGTGATACTAGAATTTTTTGCTGTGTAATGGAGTTTTTGCCGTGTAATAGAGTTTTTTGTTACAGGATGATGCGTGTCTCAAAAGCATCATAAGCATCTAAGGAATATCAATAGCATGTGAAAATATGCAACGGAAAGAAGAAAAAAAAAGTGTCTCTATCCTTGACACATCATAGGTGAAGAAAAATAGCAATTGCTTTGGTTCCTTGGGTAGAAGTATGAGAGTGTATACAGGTCTGTCATTAGCTTGCAATATAAAGATAAATAATAAGTTAACAAAGAAAAGAGTGAAAGGCGCCCTTAAAAAAGGAGTGAAAGGCGTGTTTTTTTTAAACCCACGTGTGAAGGACCCCTGGTCCATATTGTAATGTGGACAGGAGTTCATGATATAACAATTGAATTACCCTACCTTTTATATAAATTTCACGAGTGCCCTTTTTAGTTTTCACGAGTGCCCTTTTTTGGTTTTGTTTTCAAAAGTGCCCATTTTTTTTTCTGTTCTTTTTTTTAGCTTTCTTTTTTTTTCTTTCTCCTTTTTGTTTTCTTTTTTTATTTCCATTTTTTATTTTTTATTTTTCTCTTTATTTTTCACTTCT
>CATIWM010662322.1:0-15813 GCA_949671775.1 Mallotus repandus
AATTCAATAAATATGCATAATGAATGTAATTGTACCTATAGTTAGGATACGGGTGTTATAATTCTTCCCTCCTAAAAAGAATTTCATCCTCGAAATTCTGTGGAGTCTCACCATAGTTAGTCTATAATGGAAATCACCAATGTTAAATAGTGTCATCTCATATTTTCCTTTCTTATGCTAATTCTTCTAAACCACTTTACGTATGGAAATCATTTTATTTCACAATACATTATGATCTCTAACTATGTAGTCCTTATAAACATTCATACATGCTACATGCTATAAAATTTCCTAAAGTAATATAAACAATTATTACTGCATTTATAAGAATAACTTCTAAAAATTATTCCTTATGAGGTTTGACAATATCTGAAATTCTGAAGTCTTCACCATGGCTATCACCACGAACCTTACCAATAAACTAATCCTAGCTTTACTGATCCCTACCTCAAAATAAGTCAAATTTTAACTCTAAACCATGCAATGATATGAACAAGAACATTGACTATGTAATACATTAATATTCTCAGCCGATAGAATATTAAATCATCAACTATTGTTCACAAAATTTTTATTTCCTTCAAAGTGGAATACCCTCGAAATATCATATAGACTTTCAAAATGACATTTTAGAATATCACTTTTAACTCGATCTCATTCATTTTTTTATCCCGTTTCAACTCCTAGATTATAAAAGAAAATTCTATTATACCATTGAACATATATAATTCCATCCGCTAATAAATGTGGATTTTCAAGTAGACTCAGTATTATCTTCAATATCTTTCAACTATATTCATAACTAACCTTAAATTCTCAATTATATTGTCTCTAAGAATAATTAACCTTTAAATATCACTTCTATTCTCACAAGTTATTTTCTTTTAAATCATTTCTACCAACACCTTATCTTTCATCACAATTCATTCATGTATCTTAGAATGTAATAAATTAAATGTTACACTATTTAATAAAAATTCTACTCATTTCTCTTTTGCTTCCTCAAATTTTACCTTTCTATAAAATTCATAAATTTTCTTATATACTTCTTTCACAATAATTTTTTTTAACAAAAATTCCTCCCTTAGGATGACTAGCACCCTTTAAACTACGTTATCGTTCCATAAGATCAATCAGTTAAATCCTTCTAAGACTACACATTTAGTTTCCTTGAGCTAAACAACTCCAACTATAGATTTGAATATAACTTTTTATTTCCTATTCAACGTGCTTGTCTGTGCAACTACCATGCATATTTCTTGTATAATCTATAAATTTTATACTTATTACTACATGACACTCCTTTTTATCATTTGGTACCAACAAGTAATATTAACTTCTCTTTGTTCTTCATTTTTTTATCACACTAAGCATCGTGCTTCATTTCCTATCCAACTTTCATACATTCATTTTTCTCTTGATTAAATACACACTCTCTTAATATATAGGTATATATATAATTCTCATAAATGACATTTGGATAAGCTACTTCTAGTTTGACAACTTTCTTTGTCATAGCTTAACTCTTATTTCCTTAAATGAAATAAATCAATATGTTGCTTTATTAAATAAAAAATTCAACCCATTACTAGCAGAAAGTTCTTATATCTCCATTACCATCCACAAAATTTATCAACCATAACTATATTTTGATTTCAAATCCTCACATCATCAAATTCTCAAATATTATTCTATTTCTAAATTTTTTTCTTATTTCATAAATTATATTTTTATAAATTATTCCTACTAACACTTCAACCTTTATTGCAAATCATCCATGTATACAAGATGGAATAAGTCAAATTCAACTCTATTAAATACAATTTCTATTTCAAACATGCACATCACTCCATAGATTCATTATTAATCCCATATTTTAAACCATAATTCTATTAAGATCTCATATCTTTATTAGTAAATTCTCAAAGATAACTAATATTTGTAGCATTCTTTCATCCTCATTCTAAAAATATATTAGAATCAATCAAACCTAAGCTCTGATTTAAGGGTGCCATTCGATATGGTGCAATTGATATTAGTGCTACCCTTGGTATAGTTTCTATCTCAAAGTCAGTCTCTCAATGTGGAGTTAAATCCAATAGATCTTCTAAAAATACATTTGCAAATTTCTTCACTACTGGAACATCCATTACTTTTAGACTAACTTTAGATACATCCACCACATTAGCCAAATAAGCTTCACACCCTTTTTTAATCAAATGGAAAGTGGCAATAGCCGAAATCAAAAAGTAATTCACCTTAAAATCTCATATAATACACATTTTCAATCAAACTATAACTCATCTATCACATGTTCATACCCATCTCAATCACACAATTTCACGTAAGAATTCAATCAATATTTATACTCACCTTTTAGTTGTCAATCACTCTATGGACAACTTATATCACTTTCTCGAGCGTTACCAATGTTTTGAGATCCTAAAACATGACATATATTTTATCAGAAATATACCTACAATGAGTGTTTATGCTTAGTACGTAATTAGGATATGTTCTATATAAGTAAGCCTAACGTTATGCATATTTCTTTCTTGATGGACAACTTGACCTTGCTAGACCTGAGAGTCAATAACTCTCACCACATAATTCCAAATTACTTACTTTTTTGTCTAAGAACTAGACACATAGGGATATAACATATCCAAAATCAACACAATGCAGGTTCTCTACAATTAATGATGAAATTTTGAATCCATACTTGTGTTCTACACAAAAATAACTCGAGCATGTCACTTTCAATTTCAAATTTCTAAAGTTATACAAGTCCAATTGCAAAACCCTTTTTCAAGAACCTTATTAACATATAAAGGAACAACTTTTATGTTTTACACTTTATTTAATTTAGCCTTTAAGGCCCTCATATTATCTGGGGAAGACCGAATTACCTGAAAATGTATCAAGTAGAACCATCACCACTCCAAAGATTAATTTTCACTACACACATATTATTTCACCAAACTACATCACAAGGTTTTAGATAACATATAAAAGAATAAAACTGATGTTTATCAATTTGCCTAATTCAGCCCCCCATATTTATTAGGCAAAAGAAAGCTACCTGCAGCAGATACAACCTGAACCAGTTCCAATAAAGAAGAATTTCTCATCACAAACACCAAATATCATAATAAAATTTTATAAGCGTGTAGATAAGACATACATCTACAAGTTTCATGCTTTGTATTTCTCCTAATCTTTCTTCTTTGGCTATGAAATTAGGGGTGCAAAAATTATGCTCCAAACAGAATTCAAAAGCAATAAAATCATTTTCACACAATCACCACATAATTTTAAATATAATTTAGAAGGAAAATAATTAACTTACCAAATTAGGAGCTAAAATTATCAAGATTCAAATTTAAGAGTTTGAGAGAAAAGAAATGAATTAATTTATTTATTTTTAAAGCAAGAGAACAATAGCTTATGGCTGAGAAGGAGTAGAGCTTTGTAGTTTTCCTATAAGACAAAGACAATCCCATAAATATCCACTATCATATATTCTATAATTTTTTCTTATTATTATATTTTAATCAACTATCAGCTCAAAAATTCAAATCAGTCCATATATACAATTCAACTAGATTTAATTCCTTGCATATTTATTTATTAACTAAATGTTCAATTTTATAATACCCTCAAATACATCATAAATTACACATACTTAAATATGTTATTGAAATGCACTTTGGCAAAAATACAAAATAAATGAAAGGATGTGGAATCCAGATAATCAAAAAGAATGATTTGAGATGCACGTGTTCAAGTGAATTATATGCATTACAGGTGGAAATTCCTGAACTGGTTGTGGGGGTGCATTTTTTTTATGCTAAATACTATGCACATACTCGGACTCACTTGGGTCAACAGAATCTTGGGTCGGACCCTCCCTACTTATTCAATTCAAAATACAAACACTTAGTCTTAATTCTTAACATCTATATGTATTCTTAACAAGTATATGCATTAACATTTTTATCCCAAGAGATTCTAAACCATGCTCTGATACCACTAAATGTGACACCTATTAAGGATGCCAAGCATACATTGTATGCATGTGACTAATACATAACATATCCATTAAATAACTAACTTTAGCTTACAACATCAAGTAATTCATATCTTTCTTATATTACACATATACAATTTGCTAGCCTTAATACAAGATAGTAAAATTCACTAGACATGTCATGTTTAAGAAAAATTGAGGACGACCTCTTGCTGACCCACCTGACAAAATGCTAGTGTAACTTATGCAAATGTTTCTTCAAGACCAATTACTGCTCTTCTAATCCTGAAAACTATTGCAAAGGAATGAGCCTGCAACTCAGCAAATGAATAACATAATATTCTATGAAAAATAACACATTCAAACATGTAGTATTATTAATTATCAATCCATTCAATGTTTAACTATAATTAATAGTATGTACATAGTCATAGTAGTATAGTAATATTGTATTACATATATCTTTAGCCTTTATATGGCATATCAAAGGGATTCCATAATGCACACAACAGTATCATCATCGTCGTATTTTTTTTCAACAACAATGTACTTGTGAATTACATGTAATTTAATTTTTTTTCAATAATTCATGGATCCCCAAATGCACACAGCCTTGCCATAATCTTTTGCCAACTATATTTTTTTCTTTTTTTATTTCTCTTTTTTTAGCCATTTTATGGCATATAAAGGGGATTTCATATCGTACACAGCCCTGCCTCATTCACAAGTAGCATTGCGTCCACATATTCATCCAATCATATTTCTAATATTTACGTATACATCAAGAGTTCACCACACTATTACAGCACTCTATTCAACTCATCATTAACTAAATACATCACATATCACTCCAAAAGGCAAATTAATATCTCCTCAATAATATATAAGAAAAGAATAATATACCAAAAATATACCGAAATACACCATACTTCAGCATTGCAGAATTGAGAGTACGAATTCAAAAATACATTAAAATTTTCATATTATGACTATCAAAGCCAGATTCTCCAGATCAATATTATTATAAGTTTAGATTAATTTTCAACTAATTTCACATCAATTGGATATATATAGAAAGAGAAATATCAAAAGTAATCTACCATGGTCAATTTGTTAACAAAGACTAAGCTACATAAAGTATTGCCCAAATTGGCTATCAAAACAGAAATATTTAGCTACCTATATTTCTATCAAACTTTTAGATAATATCTCAAATTGTTTATAGGAATAAACGAGACCCTAGTTGGAGTTATAAAACTCTAAATATGGCTTCAACATGTATTCTATTCTCACCTAAACAGAACACCCAAATTCATCAACCATTATTCATATATACAATCTCATCTCAAAAGTAATCGTCCATCAACACATCAATAAAAGATTAACATCTATCATTTAGAACACACATATTTCTCTTATCCAATCATCTTAATAAATAAATTTATACTTATTTGTTTATTTGTGTTATATTCACATAGAACATTAAGTTATTCACTTACCTTTATTGCTTCCTTGCCTTTACTTGCATTTACTTGTATGACAACCTCTTTTCCAATTGGTTTAGCTGTAATAGATCATAATTTACTTATCTTAAACACTTAATAATAATGTAACCTCCTTCTAGTTTGATAACATCACTAAACTATCTACACATATGAAGCTGCCAACTATAACAAATTTAGTAGGTGTATTTGAAAATTCCCCAAAAATTATGTACAATGAATCTCAAGATAAAACTTTCTAGATAATTAACTCTATGTATCAAAAGTAATTTCAAATTATTTTTTTTTCAATTAGATATGTATAGAGGAATAACTATAAGAAATAATCCACCTTACCCAGACCAGCAATTAAAACTGAGCAATAAAATATTTCCTCTTAGAAATCTAATCTAAAGTCTGAATCAAATAAAGCTAAAGAGAAACAATTTTATATAATTCTTCGAAGTTTCCATATCATTAAAGAACACTTGATTTGAAACTTCCTATCTCAAGATATACAAGAAACACCGAGACTAATTTTAACTCATGAACTCTGTGAACCTGATTCACATAATCAAAATGGTTGCTTTTAGGGGTAACTTTGAAAAATTATTGGCACTTATAGAAAATGAATTTTGAGCTGAAATTTAAATCAGTATTATATTTATATGTCTAGAAAATTTTATAAGAATTTCACTTCATTTGGACAACTATAAGGGAGATATGGGTATCTAAACACAACCAGATCAGTTTACTCTGATAGATTGAGCACTAAAAAGTTCAGCTTTGTTAGACCATCATAAATGCCAAATCACTCTAACTCAAAACTACAAAGTTATGGAAGACTCTTTCAAGTTTCCATATAATCAAACCACACTTAATTTTAAGCTCTATAACTTAAGATATCATTAAATTACAAAGACTAAAAATCCAGGAAAAATGAACCCGAAAACTGCTTCTTATAAACCCTAGATTAATTCAACCAAAAAAATTAAAATACTTACCAATAGAATCACCATAGGCTTTTAGGATGAAAATTAAAGCCTAAAAAGCATTTTTGATCTTCAAATTTTAGTTAACAAACTAGCCTAAACTTGAAAAATGATGCAGCCCTTCTTGTTCTCTTATTTCTCTCCTCTTTTCTTTTAAGTGTAATTGTTTCACTTTTATTATTTTTTTAAACATTTATGGTTACCCTCCACAAGCCATGAATTTGGAAGAATAATCTAGAGTATTTTAGGATAGATTAAAGGTAAAATATCCATTTTGATTCTTAATGAAATTATTAAACTTTCTTTAAATCATTAAGCTTCCGATTGTGCATTCTATGATGACTATTTGTTTCCAGTAAGTCCATATCATCCTAATTTTTTTGTTCTCACTCTTTACTTTATTTTTATTCATAATCCTTTTATTTTCATAGTTTCACTCATTTTGAATGTCATCAAAATTAAAAAATTCTCGCTCTTTAATCGAGTACAAATCATGGCTCAACCCGAAATACTAGCTTAACTCTATATACTAGCTTATACTTAAATTCAATTAATATGCATAATGAATGCAATTGTACCTATAGTTAGGCCACGGGTGTTACATTATAAGTCAATGTTGTTTTTTACGGAAAAATATAAACTTTTAATTAATTGGAAACTAAAAATACATTTTGATAAAATAATTTCAGTAATAATATAATTGCGGAATATCAAAATAAAATTTTACTCAAATTATAAAATTTTTTGTTACTATTTTAATCATATTGACAAAATATTTTTCATGTGCAACTCGACAATCCATATACTCCACTCAATGATTTTGATTAGCTATAAATTGACTTTTTTATTTTTATATAAGTCTCATTGTAAAAATATCAATAGAAACTTCCTCTAAAAAAAATAAACAATAAAATCTTATAAAGGAAATCACTTCATAAGAAATTCAAAAAAAAAGGACAAATCACTATATTTCTTAAGATTTCAAAAGTCAAATACTAATCACCCTCTCCTATGTTTGTCTAGTTTTTCCCTGACTATTTTATGTAGGTTTCATTGATGATGGGTAATATGTATGTGTACTCCAGAGACTGCAGTAATTGTACTTTTGTATTCTTGAATCATGTGATCTTTATTTGTAGATTTTATTAAGGAGTGAAATATGCATTATGCTAATTGTGTTTGGAGAAATTATATTTTGTTGTATGTTGGAAATAATTATGGATAATGTGATATTGTGATTTGTGAACTCCTTTGTCACTATTTATAAGTGTGGGTTGGTCTAGTTACAAGGAAAACTCTGCTAGATTTTCATTAAAATTTGTAATTGAGTTGAATAAATAGACTTACTATAGGTTTTGGAAGCATATTGCTCTCTTATTTCCTAGTGTTAATCATGTGCCTTGGGTTCACATCGTGGCAACAACATTCTATACTTATTTTAACTTTATTCTATTTCCTAGAATTGATAACCATTGGAACAATCCAGCACATCAATCTTGTTTGCCTACTTGGGTTTTGTATGGAATCTTTAAAAAGATTTTTAATTTATGATTACATACCAAATTGATCTCTGAAAACACTTTTGTTTCAAAAGATAGAAGAGCCTATAGATTAGAAAACATTTTTTATATTGTAGTAGGAATTGCAAAAGGTTTAGCTTATCTTCATGAGGGATACAAAGAATGCATCATACATTATGACATAAAACCTAATAATATTTTATTAGATGCAAAATTCAATCCAAAAGTGGAATATTTATGCCTTGCAAAGATAATCGGATGAGACTTATGTTGGGTTTTAACAACTATGAGAGGAATAAAAGGGTATATTGCACTAGAATGGCTCTCAGGCGAAGCTAGTACTCCAAAACTTGATGTTTTCAACTATGGAATGTTGTTATATGAAATTATCTTATGAAGCAGGAATAGTGCCCATTTTGACATTGGATATGATAATTACTTCCTACTTCAAATTGCAAATATATATTATTAGCCAAAGAGATGAAGTTCTTGCATTATTAGATGACAAATTAAAAAGTAATGTTATGAAGTTCTTGCATATTAGATGATAAATTGAAAAGTGATGTCGGTATAAAAGATCTGACTAGAGCTTGTAAAGTTGCTTGCTGGTGAATTCAAGATGATGAGAAGCACAAAATAATTGTAAGACAGGTTGTTAAAATTCTTGAGGGAGTTCCTAAAGTAAATAGGCATACAATTCTAAGATTACTATAGCAATTGTTAGAAAGTTTAGCACGGACCATAATATCTAATTAATTTAAATAAGGGAAAATTATCTAGTCTATCCTCAACTTTGGACTAATTATTAATCTAATCCTATTTTCAAAGTTATTTCAATTTGCACCTCCAACTTTTCAAGTTGTTCCAATTCTATCCAAACAACATTGAGCTTGTGACAGAGATGGCGTGGCCATCTGACATGGCAAAAAAAATTAAAAACTTAAAACTCACATGATCAATTTTATCCTCAACTATATACCAATTATCAAGCTAATCCTAAACTTTTCGAGTTTATCAAATCTATCCATACAATAATAAGCGTGTGCCAAATCTAACGTAGCCATTTTAAGTGGCATAAGAGCATTTGACATGACAAAAAAATTTAAAGCTCACCGTTTTACACTGCCAAAATAGTGTCACTTTTATTTTTATTGTGTTGTAATTTTAATTGTTTTTGGCATTAATTATTGTGTTGTAATGTTAATTACTTTTTATAGTTTGTGCATTTTTTTCATAATTCTATGTGAAGCTCTTATTTCTTGTTTGTGATTTTTTATAAAATTCTATGTGTGACTATTTTAAATGGCATGATGAGTGGGTGAATGAAAGGAGTCTGTTATTGTTTAATCAGTTGAGAAGGGTCAATAGGAGAAAGAAAGCTTGAAAGTGATGTTTATTAGCACTTTGAACCAGTGTAAAACGTGTTTTTTAAAAAAAAAATAGGTTTGCCCTAAAGTGACACCGTTGGCAATGTAAAATGGTGAGTTTTAAGGTTTTTTTTCCATGTCAGACGCTCTTATGCCATGTCAAATGGCCATATTAGATCTGGCATATGCTTATTGTCGTATGAATAGATTTGACACAACTCGAAAAGTTTAGGATTAGTTTGATAATTGGTATATAGTTGAGGATAGAATTGATCATGTGAGTTTTAAGTTTTTAATTTTTGTTTGCCATGTCATCTCTGTCACAAGCTCAATGTCGTCTGGATAGAATTGGAACAGTTCAAAATGTTGAAGGAGCAAATTGAAATAACTTTAAAAATAGGATTAGATTGATAATTGGTCCAAAGTTGAGGATAGACAAGATAGTTTTCTCTTTAAATAAAATGGTGCCATGCACCTTCTCTCATTTTTTACTGTGAAAATTATTCTAAAGATTATTAAATCGGTGTTTAATTTTCTTCTTTTTATTCATAAGTTTATGTTTTTTATTGTCTTTGGATTTTTTTTTTTTTGAATTTAAAGCTCAAATATGTGAACTCTCTATTCTAATAGCTTCAGCTCTCTCTCAAGTCTCAAGATGGAAGCATTATTCTTCCTATTTCCCTTACAAGTCATCAAGATCAACTCAAGTTCATTGACATAGCAGAAGCTTTAAATGAGAAGGAAAAATTGAAAATAACCTTTTACTAATATGTTGATTCAAAGAAATACCAGAATAATGAGCTTCAAAATTCAAACTTCTAACAAGAATACTAAAAATTGGAAAAAATAATAGAAATTTTATTGATTTGCCAAAAATTATTTTCTAATAGCCTTAAGACTTACTTATATATAAGGTAATACAAGCCTCCAACCCTAATTAAAATAAAGATAATTCTAACTAAGGTAGGAAATCAAATTCCAACCAATGTAGAAAAGTCAAATCCTAGCTAGGAAAGGAAAATTTTAAATCAACGATAAAATAGGAATAAAAATAAAATCTCAATAATAATAATGATAATAATAATAATAATAAAATCATGTCTCTTATCCATTGTTTGCTAACTCATTCCAAGAACTTCAACGCTTGTTGCTCTGCATCATTCCCCTAAAGGTAGGGAAAATTCGCCCTCAAATTTTGCCCAAATATTGTGAAAGAAATTTGCTCATAAATGCATAGAACATCATAAAATCATTAACAACTTGTAATTCCTTCAAAATAAAAATTAAAGAAATCCAAGAATAAAGAATTTCATCAACAATAAAAGTCAATATATTCAACATGATCAATTAACTCTAGCATATTATATTCATGTTTAGGATGTTCCTCCGTCTCGATCCCTAACTCCTAAATAACTTCAATAAAGATAATTTTTTCACAACTATTAGTATCTTGGTAGTCAAACAAGATGTTAGTATGTAACCATTCATTATTAGTAATTTTGGAACTCAAATAAAAATGCCTCTCAACTAAGGCAATTCCAATCTCACCACTTTCTAACAATTCTTTGCATTCTTCATTGTCCTTGTCTCCTTCATCAAATATTGTTTCATCTCCAATAACATCATCTTCATCCTCACCATCATTAATATCAATGAATAAGGCCTTATCATTATACTCTTCCTCCTCCTCGTCATCACAAACTTCCCTATCTTACTTTTCGTGGTGATTATTATCATGCTGGATTAGATTGGCTAAATTCTAATTACCTATAAGTATAGCCATCCTCTCTGTCATTAGCTCCATCATCTGCTCTAACCAATCATCCATTAATTGAGTAATTCATCGGTCTAATTATATCATGTATCATGTTCATAGACTTCTCTTATAAATGCATCGGCCTGTCTTTTTTGAGCCATGCTTGAAAATGCAAATAACACAATATAGAATATGAACTTGTAAATATGTATATTTATGAATAAGGAATGATACAAAGGCTTATATACATTAGATTTAACAACCCTTGAGGAAGAGATAATTGTCAATAATAAACTATAACACCTGTGAGATAGAGTTGTGTTTATAGCCCCCCTAAAGCTGAGAGGAGATAGGTAGAAGCCAAAGCTTGTCTCAGTGTTTTTTAAAGAAAAATTATCCCAAAGGTTTTGTTAATATGTCAGCATTTCGATCAACCCCGAAAATGTAATTGATATGAATAACACATTGGAGTACCTTTTTGCAAACCAAATGGTAATCCAACTCAATGTGCTTGGTGTAAGTATAAAACACTAGATTGTCGAAGAGATTAATGGCACCAATGTTGTCACACCATATTATGATGGGTTGAGGGGAAAGAAAACCAAGTTTAGATAAAAGTGAGCACATCTATAAAATTTATGCAAGAGCATTAGCTGGAGATCAGTACTCACTTTCCATTAATTATCAAGAGATGGTTGGTTGCTTCTTAGCCAACCATGAGACAAAGTTTGTACTAAGATAGACTGAAAAACCATTTGTTGACCTTCTTATTATTTGGACACCCACCCCAATCACTATCAGAAAAGCATTGGAGATAAAGTGGTGAGGTAGAGGAGAAGAATAAACCATGATGCTTTGTATATTACAGATAGTGAAGGACTTGCTTGACAATCTTCCAATGATTAAGAGCAAGAAAGTACATGAATTGGCACAATTTATTCACAGAGAAGGCAATTTCTAGGCGAGTTATAGTAATTTATTGCAAGCCACCAACCAATTGATGATATATGACAGCATTATCAAAGGGAGGAGCACCATTTTTGGTAAGTGGAGGAGATGATGCCATGGGGGTGTGATGTGGTTTGCAAGTAGCCATATTTGCTTGAGTGAGTAAGTCTAAAATATAATTCTACTATGAGAGAACAATGCCATCTAATTATTGTATTACCTGAATGCCCAAGAAAAAATTTAATTTACCAAGGTCTTGCACTAGAAAAGTTTGTTTTAGTGCGTCCAAGAACCATTGCACAATGGAGGTAGATGATCCAGTTACCAAACTATCATCCATATATACAAGATCAAAGAGATTGGAATATTGATGGCGGTGAATAAAGAGAGATGTGTCAGCTTTATATGCTTTAAATTTATGTGCAATTAGAAAATCATAGAGATGCTAAAACTAGGCTCTCGGTGCCTATTTAAGGCTATACAGAGAATGATGTAACTTGCAAACTTATTGAGGATACTTAGAATCAATAAACCCCAATGGTTGTTCCATGTAGATCTCAGTATCTAAAAAGCCATTGAGAAATGCATTTGATATGTCTATTTGATGAATTGGCCACTTAAAAGAAGTAGTTATAGCAATTACCATTCTAATAGTAGTTGGTTTAACTACGGGGCTGAATGCTTTAGTATAGTGAACTCCATTCTCCTGTGTGTATCCTTTGGCTACCAAGCATGCTTTATAGAGCCCAATGGTTCTGTTTGCTTTCTTTTTTATTCAAAACAACCATTTATTTGCAACAACATTCTTGTCAGGAGGCATTGGTACTAATGCCCAAGTATTATTTTGAAGTAAAGCATGATATTCATTGGTCATGGTTTAGCGCCATTAAGGGTACGGGTCGGCTTGGGAGAAGGTGGAAGGTTCAATGTTAGGGCATGAAGTTACAGGTTTGGAAAGGGTGACCGAATTGGTTTGACGTTTAAGCATGGTAGAGGGACGTAAAGTCATATGGTTAGTTTGAGTAGGAGATTTAGTGGGTAAGGTGGAATAATTAGTGAGATCAACTACAAGAATAAGGCTAGATGGGGTTGTTGGGTTGTGGTGATAGATTTAGGGATCGGGTAAGGATGTTGGGGGCAGGAGAAGATTTAAAGGGACAGAATTGGTTAGGGTGAGAAGTTGTAGATGGAGTAGGAGAGTTAGGAGATGATAAGGATAAGTATGTACCTTGTCTTCAAGAGCAAAAGAAGACATTGTATACCCTTTTAATTATAGCCAAGGTGTCAGCTGTGAGCCAAGACTTGTGGCGGAACATTGTCCTTGAATAGAAATTCCTATTCATAAAATTTAATTTGTCGTGATGTGTAAATTTTTTGGGTATATATGTCACGACAAAGGTATCCTGCTTGGTTTAGACTTTGGCCAAAATAGACAAATTTAGTAATGCGGTAAGAGAATTTATAAGAATTAAATGGATGAAGGAGGGGGGTATATGGCACAGCCAAACGGTTTAAAGTCCAAGTATTTTGGGTGATTATGGTGTAGTAAAATATTTGAGATTTGTGATGTGTGTTTGGTGTAAATATAGTGGACGTTTGAAAAGGAAATGACCAATATTTGAGAGGTACGTGACCATGGGTAAGAAGTGTGAGACCTATGTCTACTAAGTGGTGCATTTTACATTCTGTAAGTCCATTTTGTTCATGGGTGTATGGACATGATATCCAATGTATAATTCCATCAGTTTGGAAATATTTATGCAAGCATTGATATTCTCCACCCCAATCAGAGTGGAATGCTTTAATTTTGGTGTTAAATTGATGATGAATTAAAGATTGAAAGTTAAAAAATGAAGAAATAACGTCACCTTTATTTTTAAGAAAATACACCAATGTAAAATGAGTGTAATCATCAATAAATAACACAATATATCGATGACCTTGACTAGAAAGCATAGGATCAGGGCCCCAAACATCAGAATGAACTATATCAGATACAGAAAACCTAGTATGGATGACTGGAGAAAAAGGGAGTTTGGTGAGTTTGCCTAAATGGCATAAGGAACAAGGTTAAAATTGTGATGTTGAATGCGGTAAATTAAATTCATGAACTATTTTGGACACTGTCCATCTCTGTGGATGCCCAAGTCGAGCATGCCAGTCTTGGAATGAAGGAATGGTGGTGACCAAAGCTTGTGGAGATTTTAATTGCCATCTTCACTCAGCCCTTGAAGAAGAACTCTTTTGGTGACATGATCCTTAATCATAAAGTGAGAAGGCCAGAATTCAAAGAAATAAGAATTTTCATTTGTAAATTTATGAGCAGAAAGAAGATTTTTATTTAATCAAGGAACATGTAAAATATTTGTTAAATGAAAAGGTTTATAAGAGGAAAAAAGGGTAGAATTACCTGTATGTTTGATTGGAAATCCTTATCCATCACCAACATGAAGTTGTTTGGATCTAGTATATTTAGAAGCTGAGCTTAACGCTAAGATGTTAGGGGTCGCATGATAATTTATGCCGATGTTAGGGTACCATACAAGCGAAGGTGTTGAGGACTGGTATGGTGTAGGAAGACGATAGTTTGGACAGCCCGAAGGTTGATAATGGGCAAACTGGGATTGAGGAGTGAAGTTTGATGGTTGGCGAGACTAATACCTTCAGCAATAGACATCAGCAGTATGGTTCTTGTAACCGCAGATTTGGCATTGACCACGTGAACAAGGGCGGTTTGGGCAAAAGAACGTGAGGTGAATTGAGGTTGGCATGGATGGGGTAAGGTGGGTGTTGGCACCAAGGGACAAAGGTTCGGTTTAACAACCATGTTGGCAACTGGTGAAGGTGTTTGGCTATTAAGAAGAATTTCCTAAGCTACCAGTTCTCCATACAGTTCGAAGAATGAAACTGGGTATGGTCGTAAGTTAAAACTGCTGACGATTCCATGAAACTCAACTCCAATATTCCTATATATTATGGTGTTGAATTTAGCTGAGGAGAGAGGGCACGTCCTGCTGCTTCAAGCTTGTTAGCAAGGGTTTTAGCCTTCTTGAGGTTCTTTATTACTGTGAGATCATTCCTCTTAAGTTCTTACAACTAAATATGAATTTGTAACTGCCTATTTTAAGATATTAAACCGAAGGTAGTAGCAAGTGCCTTCCAAACATATTGGGATGTATGGTGTCCAATTACATAAGGGAATACATCTTCACTAAGGGATGAGAGGATCCATGTTAACAGCATTTGATCCTTTTGGATCTATTCTTCATATATGGAGTTGTCCATTTCTTGAGTTGTATCTGAAGGATTTGGAATTGTTCTTGGTGGTGGTGATGCATCAGGTTGAATAAAGGAATTTAGTTTTTGATAGTTAAGAAGGGGAATGAACTGTGTCTTCCATGAGAGGTAATTTTTAGGAGTGAGTTTTATAGCAAATGTGTGTTGAGCAAATTAGGTGTTGGGAGATTGTGAAGAAGAGGATGAAACGGAAATGATTTGAGATGATGAAGTCATGGCTCTAATACCATGAAAACACAAATAATATAGTATAGATTATGAAATTGTATATATGTTCATTAATGAATAATGAATGATACAAAGGTTTATATACATCAGATATAACAACCCTTGAGGTAGAGATAAGTGTCAATAACAAACTATAACACCTGTGAGATAGAGTTGTGTTTACAATGCTCTAATACCAACTGACGTGGCGGGAG
>CATIWM010662326.1:0-46575 GCA_949671775.1 Mallotus repandus
AGTGAGATTTATTTCTAAAGGAATTGGTTTAAGTGTTTAGCCATTAAAACACTTGGGATTTGGTTTAAGAGTGAGCCTTAAACTCTTGTGTAATCTTGTGAATAAGATTGTGGGTGATTGAAAATCCTAACTTAGGGATAAGTTAGGTGGAGACGTAGGATTGTTGTTGAATCCGAACTCCTTAAATTATTGTGTTCTTCATTCTTCCTTCCCAACTTTCTTTCTATTTTTGATTAAATTTCAATTACTGTGAATTTAAATTCGATTGCCTTATTCACCCCCCTCTAAGGCATTTTTCAGTATGTGATTTCTATCTACCAAATGCGTTTTAGGTTTGTTTGTTTGTTTTGATGTGTTCTTAGGTCTAATGATCGTTGAAAAAGGGCTTAGAATTGGTTAAAACAAGTTGGAGAGCAAAATGAGCCATTTTTGGAAGGAAGGAATCTGTCATGAGTCGTTACATATGGGACGAGTCATTACGGAGAGCTTCTGTAACGAGTCAGCACCTTGGAACGACTCGGCACAGGGACAAAAGGCCTAGAAGATTCTGGATTGAGCAATTTTTGTATTTCCATCATAATTTCCTCTATAGACATCCAAATGAGATGATTTAAGTTGCCTTGGAAATATAACTCAAAAATATATAACTTTCATGAAGGAAATTTCCAGAGATAAAGTTATTTAGATAGAAAAAAATACCCTAGAAGTTATGTATTCTGTATAGGGTTGTAACCCTTCATATTAAAAGGTGCCTTTCTATGTTGTAACTTCTTGTAACCACCTCTAAGGCCTATATATATGGGTCATTAGTGCCTAGTGCCAAAGAGGTAGATATAGAGAGACAATATACAGACATTTTTAGATAGATGCAAGGGAGATCATTTTCAGCTAGAAGACAATTAAAAGGGGTTTTATTAACTGAATCTCTTCTCTTCTATGTTGCATTTTGATTGTCTTTTCATTTAATTAACCATATTTATTGGCTAAGTCTTTGAATGAATTGCAATGTTGATTGAATAAGGATCACATATTCCTGCTTACTTATTGATTTGAATTTTATTAGTACAAAATTGTGTTATATATGCTTGATCATCATATGTAACTTGTTTTAATTGGATTATTTACAATGAGAATTGGAATAATTTGAGTGAACTTTAATTGAATTCACTTAAGTAATGAGTTCACTTGGAGACAAGAAATTCATCTTAAGGGATATTTAGTATTTTTACTTGTGTTTCCTTGTCTATCTCTACAATGAACCGAGAGGACTTGTAGACTCTAGACGGGAATATCCTAATCTGAGAACGAGAGTTGATTTTTAGGATTTGTTTGGTATAATGTCAATTTTGGTTGCTTCCTATCTCTGCAATGAACCGAAAGGACTTGCAGACTCTAGGAGGGAACACTTCTACTTGACAACGAGAGTTGCAATTAGGAACTTTACTTTAAACTGACGAACGAGAGTTGCTTTTAAAGATTATATGCACTAATTTCCAATCATTAAGTTAAGAATAATTAATTTACATGTTCTTATTTGATTGCCATTGTAATTCTTCTGTGTGTTTTGATAAGAAACTTTAGTAATTTGTAGTTTTAGTATAGAGTAATTGTTTTGATTTTGATTTATTTGTTTGATTATCATTGTGATTTTATTTGCCTATCCATCTTACTATCTACTCAATTAATATAATATTTACCCCGAATTCCCTGTGGATCGACACCTTACTTGCTCTATACTAAGTCCTTAGAGACTAGGGTATTATAATTCTAACCCGCATCACTACAAGTTTCGGAAGCTACACGCTTTCTCATTCCCAAGTGTCGGTCATGTACCCTTTGGGTTCGGGTCGTGCCAAAATAGTGGTAGGAGAATAGGATGGGGAAATAAATGAGATTGTTTTCACCGATTTGAAATACTTAAAACTATTTGATTTGCAAAGCCTTACTGCGTTCTGCTTAGGCAATTACACTTTCACATTCCCTTGTTTGACACTAGTGACTCTGTATTCCCCAATTTGAGGAATTTTTATCTTGGAGCCCTAACTGCATTGTTGCTAGAGAGAGTCAAATTGAAAAGATATGAATAACTACACCGATTCCATACAAGAAATTATTGGGAAGGTGACCTCAATGCCAATATAAAATAATTACACATGAAAATTGTATGTATTGATTAAATGTTCTTATTTATCATGTAAATTGTTATTTCTTATATATTGATCAAATGCAATATTGTGGTTTTGCTTTAGGTTGGATTCGAGAACCTAAGACATTTGAAACTCTCTCAATTTCCTGAACTGAAAGAAAAATGGCACAACCAATTTCCATTTAGTAACCTCAAAAAATTAACAGAGTTGGTGGTGGACCAATGTAAACTCTTCTATAGTGCTATACCTTCAAATGTAATTATTAACAAGAAAAGAAAATTTTAGGAAAGTGGTAATTACTACTGCTTCACATATGATTACAGCTCATAGAGGAGTATATATACATACAAGAAAGTGATAGGTTATAGAAAAGATAGTTTTATACTTTGTTAGAAAAGGACTAACTAATAACAAAGGTTAATTACTCAGTACACCCCTTAAACCGAGACCTAGTGTCAAATAGGTTAAGCTTGGAATAAAGAAAATGAAATCTATCTATAGATAGTGGTTTAGTAAGAAGATCAGTAGATTGCGCCTCTATAGGTATATAATGGACATCAAGTTGGTGAGCAGCAACTTTCTCTCTAATAAAATGCACATCAATCTTTATATGCTTTGACTGAGCATGAAAAATAGGATTGGAGGAAGAGAACCTGCACTAACATTGTCATACCAGAGAATAGATAGCTATCTAAGTGAAAAACCCAAATTAGAAAATAAAGATTGTAACCAAATCAATTCTGTGGTTGTAGAAGCTAAAGCCCTATACTTAGATTCAGTGCTGCTCCTAGGCACAATACATTCTTTTGAGAAGACCAAGTAATAAGATTATCATTAAAAAACACATAATAGCCACTAATAGACCTCGATCATCAAGATTATTGCCCCAATCAGCATCAGAATAACCTTCAAGAGACAAAACATGAAAAGAAGGTTTAAGATGAAGGCCAACATGTCTTGTACCTTGCAAATATCAAAGAGTTCTCTTATAAGTTGCCCAATGCAAAATAGTTGGAGCTTGAAGAAATTGACTCAACTGATGGATGATAGAAGAAATATCAGGTCTGCTTGTAGTTAAATACTAAAGAGTGCCAATGATACTTTGAAATAGCATTGGTTGATAAAAAAGAGCACTATCATAGGCAGACAATTTTTGTTTGAGAGACATAGGAGTAGAACTAGGCTTGGAAACATCCATATGAGTCTTGACTAATAAATCTAAAATGTACTTAGATTGAGTAAGATGAAGACCTGTAGAATCTCTGTGAGCTTCAAAACCAAGGAAGTAGGAAAGAGAACCAATATTCTTTAAAGAGAATTGAGCATTGAGACCCTGAATAACCTAAGTAATTAACTCAAAATCTTCACCAGTAACTAATAGATCATCAACATAAACAACTAAGATCATTATTTTCCCATGTTTATGACAAATGAACAAAGAAGAATCAAAGGCAGAATTATGAAACCACCAAGCAAACAAAGCTTGTTTGAGTTTAACAAACTAAGCCTTGGGTGCTTGGTTCAAGCCATAAAGGGCTTTCTGAAGCTTACAAATAAAAGTTGGTTTAGAAGAATCAACATAACCCTCAGGCTGAGCCATGAAGACAGTTTCTTGTAAATCCCCATTCAAAAAAGCATTATTAATATCTTTTGTTGAATCGGCCAGTGGAAAGAAACAACCAATGAGAAAATAACTCTGATTGTAGAAGACTTAATAACAAGACTAAAAGTCTCAAAATAATCAACACCAGTAGACTGTTGAAATCTCGAGCTACTAATCTAGCTTTATGCTTGTAAATAGACACATTAGACTTACACTTAGTTTGAAACACCTGTTTACTAGTCACATGATGCATATCAGAGGCAATAGGAACTAGCGTCCATGTATTATTTTTTATTAAGGCACCATACTCAGTATCCATAACTGCTTTCCACTCAGATAGCAGTTATTTCATACACAAATCTCTCAGTGACGGTCCAACCGGAGAAAATGACAGGCTTAGTCCATTACTAGACTCTCTTCTTGTGCACACTCTCTCCTTTTTATCCACTAAAGATGCAATCAAAGCCTCTCTTTTATCAAAATGCTACAATTATATCTGGTGCAAAACTCCCACTCTCTATTTCCATTCAACCCCCGAAACGGTCAACGACGACGATGACTACGAAGAAGGAGGTGAAGAAGAAACAAAATAAGATGATGATAAATCTATCAATATAGATGATAACCAATGTCTCGTTGATTCCATTAACAGAATCCTAATCCTCTACTGTCGAGAAAAAATGAAGAAATCTAATGTTAGTTTCCATTACTACAAAGATTTAACTGCCCGAGTAAACGTATGGGTTCGTTTTGCTACTTTAAAAGAAGTAGAGGAGTTACATCTCAATTTCCTGCCCGATTATCCAAGTACTCCATCATATTTATTACATCTGCATTTATGTAACTTTGCATGGTTGATGGTTGAGAAAACTGAGCATGAAATGTTGTTCCTTTGATGATAGACACCGGCTTTTTCCTTGGGAATCACTTGGGTTTTTAAAATTAGAGTCTTTGAAGTTGAATGATGATTTCCTAGCTAGTATTTTATCAAGGAGTTATTTGCTTGAGGTTTTGGAATTGGTGGATTGTAATGGTTGTAATGGTTTGTATATTAGCTCTATGAATTTGAAAAGATTGGTAATTGATGGAGGTGATGGTGAATTTTAGCGGGGAGCCGAGATTGAATTGAACATTTGGTCTCCACATATTAAAGAGCTGGAAATTTTAGGGAAATTGTATAGGAAATGTTTAATCAATGTTAAATCTATGGTTAAAGCAAAACTTGACTTTGAGATTATGAATCGTGTTAGTGGATAGAAAGATTCTGATATGTATCTAGAATATGTTAAGGATCAACTTGAATGGCTAAATCATGTTCAAGAACTTAGTATTGGGAGTTAATGCATTCAGGTTAGTTAATTTTTTCTTTCTTTTGTCTTTAATTTAAAGGTCATCTAGTGAACTTGATTTTAGATGCAAAAGTTACTCTCGTTGATTCTTGCTTGCTTATGGTGTTAGTATTGCCTATTAGTAGGGTTGAATTGTAAATGAGCTTCTTAGACAATGTTTATGTGAAAGTAGCCCTGAGGAGGCTTTTGGAAATATCAGAAAAGAATGCACATTGTTCACCTAATTGTGGGGTTTGACTATTTACATGTTACTCAACGAGGAGAAATGTATATTGGGTTGGCCTTTTGTGCTTTTCCTTAAATATGAAGTACTCAAGATACATTTAAATCATTTTTTTAATAGTTTAGCCATGGGATCAACTTTTTATTTAATAAAAGTGCAGCTTGTTTTATGCCACTCAATCATGTAAATTGCTTTCAATTTTAGCCTGAGTTTCTTGTTTTGCTCTTGCATGAATGCCTAGGCCCTGTCGGCTGAAGAGATGATGGGTAAGTTCTTGCCACCATCCAAGTTAAATAGTCTTGTATTGAACATAAACCTTCTGAAGTGGGAGCTTCATGGAATTGTAAGTTTACTGCAGATTTCATCTTATCTGGGTTTACTGTGTATAAACATTCAGTCCACAATTTCTTAGGTACATAATTTTATTTCCTTATGGTTATTACATTGTGCTCCTTTATATGTTCAAAAGCCAATAGTATGATATCATAAAATTTAAAGTAGCCTTTTGATAACTTGAAGCTCTTTTGTAGTTTAATTTTGGGGGGAAAGTTCCTTAAAAAATACAATTTTCAAGCGAAGAACTACTGGAATTTGAAGATGATTGATCTCCCATGTTTGGTTTGCTATCTCAAGACCATGAAAATTGCCAATTTTATAGGAGATTGCTCTGAGCTTGAATTTGTACAATTTTTTATTTTTAGGGCATTAGCTCTTGAAAAAAACAATGGCTATTAGCGCCAAGCAGCATAAAGTAGTTGAAGATCATGATCTGGATAAATTACTCAACTCGCCTTCAGTCACAATAAGCTTCTCGTTGTCTTTTAAGACTATTGCAGTCCCACAATAGTCAAATTTGTCAACCAAAAACCTACTCAACTGTCCGTGACATTCAAATAGTTAGAGTTCTAATAAACTTTCAAATCCTATCTCAATCACAACAATTTTTTTATTGTTCATACAATTTAGGTATAATGTTGAACAATGACTTCGGTGACATCCTAGTTGATAAAGATTTACCGATCTGTGATGGTGGGGTCTTCACCTTTTTTGCTTTTCTTTTCTCATTTATCACCTTTGTCTTTTCCCTTACTTTCTCTTTTACATAATATTTCAACATCTCCATGTATTCTGACTCCTCAAATCTTCTCTTCATTGTTTTTAGTTCTTTAAATCCGTGATAAAAAAAATAAACAAAACTCTAAGTTTCAACTAATGAAATTTTGAGTTTCACCTAATGAACCTTTGAGTCTAAAGTAATGAATCTCAACAAATGCAAAATATATACCAAAATATAAATAAAATATATCAATAAAACAACATGTAGATATCAACATAAACTTAAATAAAACCAAAAAAACTTCATGCAAATAAAAAAGAGGAAAATGTGTACATAGAGACTTTAGTTCAAATAACTTATGAAGTAAGAAAATGAAAATACACTACGCAAGCAACTTAAGAAGCAAGAAGATGAAAATGAAGATGAAGATAAAGATGAAAAGGATTTTCAAATTTAGGGTTTCAAAAGAGAAGATGATAGATTGTACTTCTATAAAGATTTAGGATTTTTTGGGTTATGAATAAATTAACGGTTGGTTAATATCATCACATGAAATGACAAAAAATAAAAAAATACAGGTGCGCTTGATTTTCCTAACAAGTGTTAAATTAGGTATTTGCATATATTTACATACAGGTTCATTCTGATTGTTCTTCAAGTTCATTAATATAGACTTGTAAATTCATAAGTGTTTACCTAAAGATTCATAACTTGTAAATTCATTACAACTTGTCTAAAAGGATCATTATAAGTGTTAATTAATATTATAGAAATTAATTACACATGTAATTAACAAAAATAAAAAAATATTACTAAAATTATTTATTTTTAATTATTTATTAAAGAAAAAAATGATAAGTTTACAAGTACCATAACTAAAAATATGTGTTTATAAGTACCATAACTAAAATTCAAAAATTACAAAATAATAGAATTTACAACTTCAGAATGATTTGAACTTGAATCTCTAGATACAGTTATCAATTATGAGTTGCCAGAGCTTGGATGAGCAAGGTATCCATTTGAAATTACTTGTGAAAGAGTTTCCTATAAACAAAATAGAGGTTTATTACACAACATGCATAAAAGTTCATTAGCTGATAGACCAAAAATGATACACAAATTCATTACCCGAACAGAAGCTTGAACAACACTTTTTGTTTGTATTGCAGCCATTTGAGCAATTTTCCTTCGACCTTTAGCTTGATTAAACTTCTTTGAATTACACTCTTAATTCTTTTGTTACGTACACCTTTTGCTTTATTACAAGGGGGGTTTTGTATTTTTTCACTAGAATAAGATACTGAATTAGATTCTTCTTCAAAATAAACAACACCAATCTTATCTATAACTCTCTTTTTTACACTTTCAAAAGCTTCATCACATTATTATTGAGCCTTGATGTTGCCTTCACTAGCTAAAATTAATTTGTGGAAATTTCTATTTGTATCCAATAAAGAGAAGTAGCTAAACCAAATTCATTACATGAAGATGCCAATGGAATATCAACACTTATGCTCTCAATCACTCCTCTAGTCCATCTTTTCATAATATATGTCTCTAAGATTTCTTTGACACAATGGATATTCAAAATACACAAACAGTGGCAACATAAAATCCCTACTTGAAAAGAAAAAAATAAATACAAGATTTATAACTATTTAGCATATTAGCCTACTTGTGCACAAGTTCATCGAAAATTGCTTACAAATTAACTACAACTTCACTACTATTTCCCACAAAATTCATAAGAATAGTTTTATGCACGGGATGATTAGGTTCATTACAATTTGCCTATAGATTAATTAACTTTAAATTTCACAATCATCAAATAAAAACACAAAATTCAAAATTCAAAGATTTTTATATACCTCAAAAAATATTTTGCAAGTGTAAGATATGCAAGTATCTACAACATTAAAAAGAACCTCATGATGTATGATATCCAAATCTTCTCGCCACACATGATACTTAAGACTAGTGCCATCAAAACCCAATAAAATTTGATCATAAGCACAACTCTTCATATATTGCTCCTCTAAAAAAAATTATATCTCTAGTGTGTATACAACAGTCTTGAAAAGCCTCCTAGACATCATTCACAGCCATTGCAGGTTCACCTTGCATACAATGTAGGTCTTATCCATTCTGAAACCACATCAACAAAAGAGTTGTAAAAATCGCAAAGTCCAACAGTCTTGAAAAGTGACGTAGTGGAAGAATATATGATAACTATTAACGATTGTTGAATCGGGCATGACTTCCAATCGCTAATCTTCTACAACCTATAATTCTCGATTTCAGGGTATAGGCATCAAAATTTGAATAATTTTGGAAAATTTTAAAGAAAAATAGAATTCTATTATTAAAACTTGACGTACAAAAAGCAAGACAAAAAAATCTTAAATAGAAACCCTAACACAATCCTAAACAAACTAGGAAATAAGAATTCAATCCTAAAACAAACTAGGAAATAAAAATTCAATCCTAAATCAATTAGGAAATAAGACTTCTAAAACAATTAAAACACAAATATGCTTTTTTGAAGTCCTAAACGATAGAATTTGCCCTAAAAATAATGGGCCTCATAAGCAAAGCTAGTGACTCATGATCTCTGGTCCATTTCTGATCAAATTGGCCTTTGGAATCGCCAAAATTCAAAACTCCAAAGTTGTAGTTATTTATGAAACTGCCACTACTTCAAATTTGGTATATTTTTCCATGAACCAAATAGCTTGCTCTTCTATGTCCGCATCAAAAAGTCTTCTAAACACAGAACAATTGGTAGTCTTACTCCTTTGTGATTATAAAATTCGACCAGAAAGATAATCTTTATTAAATGCAGAAAATCAGTTCTCCTTAATATCAAAAAGCTTTTGCATCCAAAAATTCTTATGACACTCATATTCTCTTTCTAACCTGAAAAAAATAGGAACAAATAAAGATTAATCAACACAGAGCGCATAAGTTCATAGAATAAAACATCAAGATTCATTACTTCTACAACTCAGGTTCAACTATAAAAATTAAAAAAATTTGACATACTTGCTCTAATAAAACTGAAACTCGGCCTCTGTATAACTGTATTTAAGCACATAGTTGAATAAATCACCAAATCCTTTCTGACTTTTTAAGAACTTGATATTCTTATTTAAATTCTCCCACATATGCCATATACAAAGCCTATGCCGCGAATTTAGAAAGACTTGAGCAAAAACAGTAGTCATAGCAGCAGATTAATCTATAATTATAGTTTGTGGATATCTACCTTCCATAGATCTCAAAAACGTACCGAATAACCAAATAAAAGACTCTATTCTCTCATTCAATAAAAAGCCATATCCAAACATCACATTCATACAGTGATGATTTATACCTATAAATGGACCGTAAATCATATCATATCTATTAGTGCGATAAGTTGTATCATGAACTAATAGATATCCAAAAATCTCATAATCTCGTTTCATACATGAATCTCTTCAAAAGAAGCTACACAATCTAGCATCACTATCAACCTCAAAATCAAAAAAGAAATCCTTTTCATTTGATTGCCTTTGTCCAAAATTTTCAATTAAAGAATTAGAATCACTACCTTCCAATTTCTTCAAATTTTCCAAAGCCAAATGATTATAAGCATCCCTAGGAATAAAACCAACAAATGGAGAACCAACAATCTAATACCATTGGACATAGGAATGCCACTTTCTTTTAAGTGTTTAAGATAAATCAGCTAGTTTTTTTTATCATTGTTCTATGTGAACAAAGAAGATGAGTTTTATTGGAATCACATAACTCATGATTGTGCTCCTTTTTATGTCTCATTATATTTTCATCAACATCAAACTGTATAAAAGCTTTATAACCAGATCGAACATCAAGCTTTGAATAACACTTATTCTCTTTTCCAGCATTTTCATTTTCTCTAGCCTTCGAGCAATAAAATCTCTTCATTAATAGTGTTTTGGTCCCTACTTGATATCTTTGCTTACTTTTTCTAATGCTAAAACTCATTCTAAAAGCATATTTATTATATAAAACATAAGCCTTTTTAAAAGAATTCACAGACAGTCCCAACAAATCATCAACACAAGCATTACCTATAAAAAAATAACTAAAACATTATACAAAGAACCAAGCTCATTATTAATTATAGAAATATTCATTAACAGAGAACTATATATTCATTATAAAATGTATAAGACAATTACTTTGCTGAAAATTATATAAACCTGCAATGTATAACAATTGGATCTCTGCATTACAATTAATGAACCTACATACAAAAACTAAAGAAACTCTACTTATAACTAAGAAAAAAAACACACAAACACAAAACTAAAATCTAATCAATCAAACAATAAAAACAACAGATTCTACAATAATTTTAAGCAACAGGTTCATTATTTTGATTAAAATCGTTATAAGCAATAAAAAAAAAGAACTTTGAATTCTCACAAATCACATTCTCACAAATAGCATTAACATCTGACACCTGATCATCCATTTGAAAACAGAAAATAAGAGCAGCAGAACAACAGAAGAAAGCAAGAAAAAATATATGTACATTCAGAATAACAACATAGAAAGAAGAAAGCAAGAGAAAATATATGCGCGAATTCAAAAGAATAAGAGAAAAATCTCTCAAAATATCCAAAAAATGAGAGTCTAAAAAGAGAAAAACTCTTCAAGAAGAAGAAACAGAGAAACAGTTAACAGATGTTGACAAAAAATGTTAAAAAAAATTAAGCGCAGGCTTTTTTATTTCCCACGTGTGATGGACCCCTAGTCCATATTGCAACATGGATAGGGGTCCATGATATAATTTATGTTGAGGAGGTTGGAGAGAGCTTTCCTAATGGAACTTCAATGGGCAAACCTGCAGTACCAATTTCAAGAGGTTGGGCTAGGTTGTTTAGGTTTGTTGTTAGGCTTGAGAGACTGCCCTTAGGAGAGCTTGAACTTGATCTTGATTTGCTTAACTTAGCTTTAGGCTGGGGGTTATTAGCTTGGGCTTGATCCAAATCCTTCTCTTTGATAAGTTCTTGGTGGGTTTTCTTTCTCTTACCATGTTGGCCCAAATTTTCATAAATTATGCTAAAAATCAATTGTTATATCATAAACCTGTGTTCATATTGCAATATGGACCAGGGGCCATTACATGTGCTAAAAAAACGTGCGTCTTTTTTTTCCACGTCAACTGTGGTCTTTTTTTTGTGTATGTTCATTGAAGATCAAATAAACCTACAGGTGAAGATCAATGAGTCTATTGCAGGTTCATTGACCACTACCTGCAGGTTCATTTAATCCTTAATGAACATGCAAGTGAATATCAATGAAGCTGTAGCAGGTTCATTAACTTTCATTTGTATGTTCATTGACCTTTACCTGCAGGCTTATTGACCTTCAACTGCAGGTTCACTTTCAATTTCATAGCACATGAACCTTCAATCAATAACACATGAACCTCTACGTTACAATTAATGAATCTATATGTACAAACTAATGTATTTGAAGTTATAATTTTAAAAAACAAATATAAAAAAATGCACACCCAAACTAAAGAATTCCACAGACGATTGTTCTCTCCACATTTTTCTCTTTCTTTTACACTTCAACAATACAAGGGCCTGTTTTTCTTCTTCTTCTTTGTTCTTGGTCTTGTTATTGTTTCTTAGCTAACCTTTTCAAGATTAAAATAAAAGAAGCCAGAGTTTGCAACAATAGTGAAGAAAGAAGAAGAAGAATAAGAACAAGCAGACATAGTGAATGAAAATCGAAAATCAAAAACAAACAAATCTTCAAGTTTGATTTGAATAAGGCTAGAGATTGCAGCTGATGAGGAAAGAAGAAGATACCAAAAAAGAAGAACAAGAAAGCACTAAAAAAAGGGGACGATGCTTAAAACATGTGTGAAACCTAAACACTGTGTTTGGAAATCAGGGAAATGGGGGAGGAAAGCACTTTTGCTTATTTGGTTTGAGGAGAGGAAAATAGAAGAGGAAGAAAAATAAGCTTTATTTTCCTCTCTACATTGTCTCTCTAAATTGGAGAGCAAATGAGAGAGAAAATGGTGGAAAATGTTGTGTAATGAATAATTTTACTATTTTACCCTTACTATGTTACTTTTTTTCATTTTCAAAATCATTTATTTCCTCTCTTTTTTAAAATATTTGAAATGGTTATTTTATTTAGTTTTATATTTTCTTTAAATTATTAATTTAAAATAGTTAATTTAATAAGTTTTATATTTTTTGCTAAGTTCATAAAAAATAAAAGATTTTTAATAAATATTATTATTTTAATATAAGAATATAATAATAAATATATCACATATATTTTAATTATCTAATAAAAAAATATACATTTACTTTCTTTATTTCTTATATTATTTTTCTTCAATCCAAATATAAGAAGAAAAAATAAAGAAAAAAAAATAACATTATTTTTCTTCATACTTTACACTCTATTTTTTATCATTCATTTTCTCCCTTTCCAAACACTGGGAAAGAGACACACAGAATATCATGGACGAGGTTTATAATATAATTTGCATAAATTTTCATAAATTTTCATAAATTATGCTAAAAATTGCGGTGAGGAGTGGTTGGAATAATAAATTTTCCACGTTGATGAGTTCTTGGTGGGTTTCCTTTCTCTTACAATGTTCGCCCAAATTTTCATAAATTATGGTAAAAATGCATGTGAGGAGTAGTTGGAATAATAAATTTTCCACGTTGAGATTTTGTACAATCTAAATTCGAATTTTGGGTATATTAAAACATGATGGAATTGTAATGATTCATGTTATTGTACCGTTGGTACTATAATTTTATTTTATATTTTAAAATAATATTAAATTTTTAATTTTTTTCAATTACTAATTTTTTTTTTCAAATTAAAATATTTTAAACATATTCAATCAAATTTAACATATATAGCTGCTATAATAAACATAATTTTAATATATTTATCATGTAAATATCCCATTAAATAATTTAATTATTTTGTTGGCTCCATAAAATAAAATTTATTTGTGGGTTCCATAAAAATTTTTAGCAAATTTTATTTTATGGAGTCCACAAGATGATTAGACTGCTTAATAGGATGCTTACGTGTCAAATATACTAAAAATATATTTATTCTGATTGCCACGTATGCTAAATTTGATCGGAAATATTCGTAATACTTTAACCTGTAATAAAAATAGAACTTTAGTAACTGAAATGAAAAAAATTAAAAATCTTATACCATTTTAAAACATGGGGCAAAATTATGGTACTATTGGTGCAATAAATCCATAATGATTCATAGCTTTCTTTTATATATATATACATACACATTTTTAAATAGGGGTGTAATTGAACCGAACCTTTAAAGATTCAGGCTCAACTCGTTTAAAAATAAACGAACTCGAGCTTATTAGATTTTTAAAATTCTGGCTCAAATTCTACTCGGTTCGTGTTTGACAAGCTCGAGTCGAGCTCACGAGCTAGATGATCTCAACATATAGCATGTATGATTTTTTATTATACTTGATAATTTATAATTTATTTACTTACTACTAAATTAATATTATATAATATTTACTTCATAATTAAAGTTTTATTTACTCAATACAAGTACTAATTTATTTCAAAACTATAAAATTTACCATCAAATTAAAATTATATTTAATAATATTTATTTAATTAATATTAATACTTAATAATTTAAATTATATTTACTTAATGAAAATTTTAATATTAATATTAATTTATACAAAAAATTACATAATTTTATTATTAATATCTAATTTTTATTAAAAATTTAATAATTTTGTTACAAATATAATTTTTTTTTTAAAATTTAAAAATTTAATTATTTATATTATACTTACTTAATACTATACTTTATATTAAGATTACTTCACATCAAAACAGTATAATTATTATTATAAATATATAATTTTTATTATATTTAATAATTTAAATGTAAATGAGCCTGTTGGCGAACTAACTCACGAGCTTGTTCACGAACTTTAACGAGTCAAATTTAAGAAAGTTCGGGTTTGGCTCATTTAGCTTACGAGCCTCAAAATGGAGTTTGGACTCGACTCATTTAACTTAACAAATAAACTCGAACGAATTTTTTTCGAGTCAAACTCCGAACGAATCATGAACCGTTCGATTCGGCTACACCCTACTTTTAAATAGTTTTGCTAGTGGTTGTTTTAGTTTAATTAATCTTGCAGGCACAATTGGCCTAATCATGTTTGATACAGTGTCTCTAGCTGTTGGTTTCGAAAATATATATTCATACAATTAATTAACTTCCACTTGGATTGGAATTATCTAAGGTTATAAAACATATTGAAGAAAATTATAGTTTTCTTTCTCTTTTTCAGGAAAAAGTAAAGTTAGATAATTTTATTTTCAGTTTTATTTTTTTTTGTTAAAATGATAAATATATGATGAATATATTTTAATTTGCTTGCCAATTAAAATTTAATTTAATTTAATTTTTCGAGAAAAAAATGAATCTTATAATAATTAAGAGTACATCTTAATAAAAAAATAATGAAAATTAATTGTAAAATTAAGAATTAAGTGCTATAAGTTAAAGAAAAATTTAATTTTAATAATTAATTAATGATAAATTATTTCGACTAATAAATATAATCGATGAAATTCTTTATAATGTATATCACTTTACCATAAAAATTTTGAAATTTTAATTTTATAAACAAATGTTTTTGAAATTAAAAAAATTCTATGAATTTGAAAATTTTAAAAATTTTATAATTAAATGATAGATATTTTTTTAAGAAATTCCATTAGATCTCTTTGTTGGTTGAGATAAGCCAACCACAGTATCTGTCATAAATATTGGCTCAGGACGCACTGCAGCATCTGTCTTTTTTGAAAGCACGATGTTATGTGTAGCGTACGCAATTGACTTGGTTCGCTACGTGATAAATCTTTATAAAATTATTTTTGTGCCCTCCAAATAAGGAGGCAATTAATCGGAAAGAAAGGGATTAAAGGAATTTCGCGCGAGCTTGGGACAGCGAGACGAAGCATTATCCTTTTCGAAAATTTATGAGCTTTGCCTCTCCTCTGTCCGTTTCGCACAGCCTCACACCTCACTTTGGTCCTTTTAACAGGCAGCCAATTTTTTTTGTTGGTATGAACTTAGCACTCCAGTATCTTTCTTCGGAACCCCCATTCTTTCTTTTACTCAACATAAGTTTTACTTTCTTCTTACATCTGTTAATCGCTCTTCACTTTTCTTTCATTGATCTCTTTTACTTACTTTTCTCTCCATTCTTGCTGCTCGCCCTTCTTCACTCTACTCAAACTTTCTGTAATTTTCGTTTCTCTCTTTTCTGTTCTTGAGTTTGTATATTGTTTGCATTTTGTGTTTCTTCCAAAATAAAATGGTTCTGGAAATCATTCTTCCCATTTTCACCGAGATCATTAAAGATCCCATCAAGAATATTATTATATCTACTAAACGCCACATCTGTTATGCTTTCACCTGCGACAGCAACGTTAAGAAACTCCTCAAGGAAACTGATGAGTTGAATAATAAAATATCACGGTTAGAGATATCTGTTGAGGAAGCTAAAAGACGAGGGGAACAGATCCATGAGGATGTTAAGAATTGGCTGAACAGTGCAGATGAAGCTTTTCAAGAAGCCCAACGACTTATCAGTAGCAAAGACGAGGCGATGAAGAAGAGGTGTTTCATTAGATTCGGTCCTAATTTAATGACACGCTACCAACTTAGCAGGAAAGCTGAGAAAAAAGTTTCAGCTATTCGTGATGTAAAAGAACATAGGAATCCCATTTCCTACCGTCATACTCCAGTGCAGCCGACTGCTCCATCCGTCTATACTCGTGAGGATTTGCAATCCAGGATATCCCTGTTGAAGGATGTGATGGATGCGCTAAAAGATCCTGAGATCAACATGATTGGGGTGTACGGGTTGGGCGGTGTGGGTAAAACCATACTGGCAAAGGAAGTCCACCGGGAAACCCAACATGACAAGTTATTTGACTTTGTGGTTTTCGTTGCTGTCTCTCAATCCCCAGAGGTTAAAAGAATACAAAAGGAGATTGCTGAAGTCCTTGGCCTAGAGCTTAAAGAGGAGGGACTGCTGGTAAGAGCAAATGAACTACGCAAGAGGTTGAAGGACGGGAGTAAGACACTTATCATTCTCGATGATGTTTGGGACATCCATCCATTGCAGGATGTCGGAATTCCTTTTGGGAATGATTGCAAGGAATGCAAAGTTCTGCTAACCTCAAGGAAACAAGATGTCTGCTGTACGGCAAGTACAAATAAGGCGTTCCAAATTGGAGTTCTATCAGATGAAGAGGCATGGAGATTGTTTGAAATGGTTGTGGGTGATGGTAAAGGTATAAAGTTGCCTCCTATAGCAACTGAGGTAGCTAAAAAATGTTCAGGTTTGCCTCTTTTGATAAACATAGTTGCCACGGATTTGCGAAATAAGGGGCCAAATTATTGGGAAGATAAGTTGACAAAGCTATCTGTGTTGGACAGTGAAGAAATAGACGAAAAAGTGCACAAGGTTTTAGAGTCCAGCTACGACAACTTGCGTGATACTGAACTCAAATCATTTTTCTTGCTTTGTGGTCTGTTTGGACAATCTAATGTTCGGATCCAGTACTTGCTGGAATATAGTTTGGGCTTGGGTCTATTCAAGTGCATCAATACTATGAAGGCTGCAAGAATCAGAGTAGATATATTGATCGACAAGCTCAAAGGGGAGTGCTTGTTGATTGACGGCGACATGGATGGTTTTGTGAAAATGCATGATGTTGTTCGAGATACGGCTATCAAGATTGCATATAGAGTACAACATTCTTTTGTAGGTTCAAGTGGTTTAGAAGTATGGAAATGGCCAGAGGAGGATTGCACCAGAATTTGTCTTCCTTATTGCGATATCAAAGAGGAAGTTAGAAGGTTGGAATGTCCGAAAGCGGAGATGCTGCTACTTTTTACCGAAGATTTTTCTTTACAAATCTCTGATTCTTTTTTTGAGGGGATGAGAAAGCTCAAAGTGGTAGATTTGACAGGGATGCATTTTGCACCTCTGCCTTCATCACTTGGTTTGCTGACAAATATTCATACCTTGTGTCTGCATAAATGCCAATTGGACGACGGCATAGCTATCGTTGGAAAGCTGGAGCAATTGCAAGTGCTTAGTTTTGCTGACTCCTTTATTGTTGAGTTGCCGAGAGAAATTGGGCAATTAAGCCGACTGAAGTTATTAGATTTGAGCAATTGTTGGCGCCTCAAAATTATTCCAGAAAATGTGTTATCCAAACTGAGAAATCTTGAAGAGTTGTATATGGTAAACAGTTTCGTTGAGTGGGAGGCGGAAGGGATCAATAATAATAGGAGGAATGCAAGCCTTGGTGAGTTGGATGAGTTGTCTTGCCTGACGACTTTAGAATTACAAGTTGTAGTAACTGCGGTAACAGTAATACCAGAGGCCTTATTCTCCAAGGAGTTGCAAAAGTACAGGATATTCATTGGAGATGAAAGGTACGAATGGTCTGAGAAGTATAAAACCTCAAAAACTCTAATGCTTAAAGTGAAGAAAAGAAGCATTATTCGTCTGGGGCATGGGATGAGATTTATGTTGAGAGAGGCCCAATATGTAGATTTAAGTGGGATTGGAAGTGGGTTGTACGATGTAGAAGGGGAAGAATTTCCACACTTGAAGCATCTGGTTATTGAAGATGATGCCGTGATTCAACAAATCATGAAGTGTGTTCCATGTGCTTTTCCCAATCTTGAGTCCTTGTGTCTGTACAGATTAGAGAGCCTAGAGACTATATTGGTTGATGAAGTTGCCGCAGCAGGGTCTTTTAGCAGATTAGCAACATTAAAAGTCAGTAGCTGTGATAGCTTAACAAATCTCTTGTCAATTCACACTGCCAGATGCCTTTCGCAGCTTCAAGTACTGGAAGTGGAATATTGTTCGAAAATGGAATACATAGTTGCTGGTGAAAGTGAAGCCAACGATGAAATGGTTGAGTTCACTCAGTTGGTCTCCTTGAAAATATATGGTTTATTTAATCTAAAAAGCTTTTGCAAGGGAAAGAAACAGTTGGCAGCTGATCCAGCTGCATGCAAGGATGCTTCATTATCACTATTCAACACAGAGGTATATTTATTTATTCATTTGTTTATTTACTTAGTTGGGATTTTGAGTAAAGGCAGTGTGTGTATATATAATTTTGAATTAGGAATAATAAAAGAAAGATTTTGAGTTATTTTTAAATGCAATAATGCAAATGCAGGTTTCTTCCCCCAAGTTGAAGAATCTGCAATTATCTGGGATTAGTTGCGAAAAGATATGGGGGGATCATCAACATCAACTTTCCTCAACATCTTCAAATTTAACAACCTTGAATGTGCTTGGTTGCAACAACTTGAAGCATTTATTTCCAGTTCCATTGGTTAAGAATCTTTCCCACCTCAAAAGGATTGGCGTATCTTATTGTAATTTCATGGAAGAGATAATACTAACAGAAGAGGAATATGTGAAGAAGGAAGAAGAAAGGAAGCACATAGTCTTCCCTGAACTGGATTTTCTAGATCTTGATTATCTTCAAAAGTTGAGGAGATTCTGCAGTGGATATTCAATTGAATTTAAATCTCTTAGAGAGTTGAGGATACACAGTTGCAGTGAATTGATGAGCTTGGTGGTCCCCAATGGTGGTGGTGGTGCAGATATAGAATTACAAGTTGACACAGAGACTTCGAACATAACTCAAATTCACTCTCTTTTCAATCATATGGTAATTATTTTCACTTTTCCCTCTCTCATCTCATATGCCTTTATAAGATTTAGGGCAAATTACAGCAAAATTCACCACCACCTTTAGCACTTTTGGTGAATTCAATATATCTTTTTAATTTTGACAATATCATTTACAAACTTTTTAATTTTTGCAATTCAAAACACTAGTAGATTCTCTAACAAAAATTAATGGGCATAATTGTCAAAGTTATCTTTAATTTTTTAATGGGATTTATTTAAAATCTAATGCACAAAATGGCACGTGCCAAGATTTTAAAACATAATTTTAAATGGTTATATCTATCTATTTGTTTTGGGAATTAATTCTTTTAGAATGGTGCATTTTGAAAGATTAGGGTCTCATAAAACGCACTATTTTGTACATTAGATCTTGCATGGATCCCACGTAGAGATATAAACACAATTCTAATTGATTTCAAAAAAAAAGTTTAACTGAACTTCGAATTACAAAAATTAGAAAATTGGTGAATGATATTGTCAAATTAAAAAGATATGTCTAATTTGTTAAAAGCGTTAAAAGTGGTGAATTTTTTTGTAATTTGCCCTAAGAATTTAAATGATTATATATTTTCCATTATTTTGTCATTTAATTTACACATATTAGTTAAAAATTAAAATCTTAATTTGGTTAAAATTCATAATAATATTAAATAATATTATAAGTATTTTCATATTTTCTAATTGATAGAAAAATTAAATAAAAACCATTTATGTTTTCATTATATGCATAAATTATTGTAGCATTGGTGTTGTATTAATTATAAAATCTATTAATTAGGTATCCAAATGCTTGTGATAGGTATCCAAATGCTAATGGCCAGTTAAAACATTTTTAAATAGAAATAGATAAAAATATTTATCATATATATTAAAATTAAATTTCTATTATGCATATTTTAAACATATTTTTGAAGGTTATACACTTTTTTTATTAATAAAAATTTAATTAGAAATAGATGACCTATATTTTAACAAGATAAGAAAATAAGAAAATAATATGTATCTCAAGATTTTAAAGGTTTGGTTAAAAAATTTAAAACAAACATTTAATTGTATAAATTAAAAATTGTAATGATTTAATTAGTATAATTTAGAAATATAGGGATTCAATTATGTAAATATTCAAATGTTTAAATGTAATAGCTGAAATTTTAACGAAATGATTCAACGTGTAAAAAAAAGATAAGAATTTAATAAAAAATAAAAACATAAGGATTTAATGTCTACGAACAAATGTACAATGATTAAATAAAAAAATTGAATAGTTTATAGACAAAAAATGGATTTTTCTATTTACCATATTTTAAATTTGGTTCTTCCTACGGTACATGTATATATGTAAAAATTTAATTAAGTAGGAACATTTTTTAGTTTCAAAATTTATTATTTTTATTTTAATTGTTGGTTAAACTATTATATATATTAATTAAACTACTTAAAGTTATTTTTTATATTATGATTAAATCAACTTTAAAATAAAATGTTATTTTTATTAATTATACTAATTCAATAATAATTTTAACAAAAAAATTTTGATAAAAAGAGTGAGAGTATAATAGTGCAAAAAAATAAAAACGTGATTTTTAAAAATTTTAGGGGTAAATTAGAGGGGGCAAATAGTAACTATCTCTAATTAATCTATATTTCATTAAATGGTATAATGGACATTTCATGTCAATTAATTGTAATTTTAATGAAACAAAAAGGAGAAATAGTATAATATTACAAAATAAAAGAATGAATAAATATATTCTTTAAATGTTAGGAATGAAGTAATATAATATGGTAAAAGAAATAGATAAATTGTAATTAACCCACATGGATATAGTGATGTTAAGTTTCATAATGCACCTTACTTTTTATTATTATTATTATCATGCTAAGTTTTTTGGTGGATTACATATAAGGTGAAATTGACATTGCAGGTTGCATTTCCAAGTTTAGAGGTCTTGTACTTGGATGGTATAAGTAGCTTGGAATATATATGGCAGAACCAACTCAAAGATGATGATTCTTTTTGCAAATTAAAATCATTAACAATTGTTTTTTGCAAAAAACTATTAACTATTTTTCCACTAAATGGCTTAGCAAGATTTTTGAAACTAGAGAAGCTGATGTTAAACAATTGTTCTTCTGTACAAGAAATATATCAAGTTCAACAGTTGACTGATGGGGCAATAACATCTATTACGGTGGATTTTGAGTTGAAAGATTTAAATATAAATGACTTATCCTCATTGAAGCACATATGGAGTAAGAATTTGCAAGAGGTTTTTACTTTTAAAAAGTTACAATCACTTCATGTTTCATGCTGTGAGGATCTTAAAATTATATTTCCACCCTCAGTAGCTAGATATCTTTCGAGTCTCGAAAAGCTTAAAATAGAGAAGGTTGGGGTGCTGGAAATTATTGGGGAGATAGAATGCACAGAACAATTGATCCTTCCTTTTGAATTTCCCATGCTATTTTCGATTGAATTTTCAAATTTACAAAAGTTGGCAAATTTTTATCCAAGAAAGCATATAGAATTGCTGAAATTGAAATGTGCCAAGGTGTATGGTTGTGGTAAAGCAATAAAATTTGCATCAGATGGAGAAAGTCAACACAACATTTCAAATGGACAACCCATTTTCTTGGTGGATAAGGTACAAAACTTCTATAATACTTTATACATAATTCTTACCTACACTAGGTGTATATACACAAAATGGTAGGATTTAAAACATAAAATATATGTCTTATTTTTATCAACCAAGTGTATAATATTTGAATAATATGTCTTAAATCCTACCATTCAATGCAATACATGCAATGTAAACAATACTTTTTTTTATGCCTTCTATTGTTTCTAATTTCGCCCTTTTTTTTCCGAAAAAAACAAACATTTTCTTTGAAACAATGGGAAGATGTAAAACTGGGGCTATTTATCATTTTATGGTAAAAAAAAACTGTATTTCCCAATTTAGGATAGTTTTGAAAGTTATTTCCGTTTTGTGATACTTTTATTTTATTTTTCTACCCCTATTGACGAGACGGTTGATTGTAGAAAAGAGAAATTCCACTTTTCTCTCTCCTAAGGTGACACTGATTTGACTATTGTATATATAATTGTTTGTTGATTATGTTAACTTTTTAATATTATAATTAGTAATTAGTTTTTGAGTTATGATTATATTGATTTTAATAATATTTAGTCACTTATTATTGTGTAATAATAATAATAATATTATTATTATTATTATTATTATTAACAACAACAACAGTAGTAAATAGTTGTGATTATTTTATTAAAATGTTTTACATAATTGAGGTAATTTAAAATAATAATAATAATAATTACATAGATTTAAATACTAGAATTATATAAAATTATTATGAATTTGTATGAATAAACACAAATAATCCTAAAGAGTATATTAATAATGATTCTTCTTTATATTTTAATTAACTATTTTTAATACATTAATTACTAATAATAATTTTTTTATTTTTTATTTAATTATTTTCACATATTATATACTATTGTTATTATTTGTACAAATTCATAATAATTTTTATATAATTCTAGTATTTAAATCTATGTAATTATTATTATTATTATTTTAAATCACTTCAATTATATAAAATATTTCAATAAAATAACAACTATTTACTACTATTGTTGTTGTTATTATTATTATTAACAATCATTACACAATGATGAGTCACTAAATATTATTAAAATCAATATAATTATAACTCAATAATTAGTTACTAATTATAATATTAAAAAGTTAACATAAACAATAAACAATTATATATACAATAGTCAAATCAGTGTCACCTCAGGAGACAGAAAAGTGGTGTGTGTTGGATCCCATTCCGCTAATGCTAGTAGCATAATGTCCGTTCTGCTACTGTCAGTAGCAGTAGCATAATGAGTGTTCTCTCTCATTTGCAGTGTCATCTCATCCAAAAACACCACAAATTGAAAAAAAATTTCACATTTCACCACAAAAATGAAAATTACGTTCAAAATCACCATAAATTAAGAAATAAATTTTTTTTTTACCATAAAATAGTAAATAGCCCGTAAAACTGAATACCATTAGTTACATCCATCTATATGATGTAAATGAATTTTTGATATATATTTTTATATATTTATTAAAACAATAAAAAATCAAATTGTCCGGTCAATATTGTGTGCAAAAATTAAAAATAAAATATATAAAAAAGTCACGAAAATGGAAAAATCTATAGAAGCAAGGAGGAGAGCCAAATTGTGAAATTGATTTCGTCAATTAAAGGATTTTTTTTAATTTATTTTTTCATCTCAAAATGTTTACTGTGATTTGAGTACTATACAAATTCAAAGAACTTGCATAATATAATTCCAACCTGCAGGTGAAAGACAGCTTGGAGGAAGTGATATTTGAGAGCAAGGATTTGATGATGATAGGAAGTGGCCGATTTCCAGTCGAGAAGCTTTCCAAACTTAAAGTTGTTAGGCTCATCTCCTTACATCACAAGGGCCTCCATTTTCTTAAAAGACTTCGCAGACTAGAGACACTTGTTGTGCAGGGTGGTTCTATACAAGTGTTGTTCTCAAAGGAAGGACTTGTTGGGGAGGAGCAATTTGTACTCGTCAAGCACTTGGAGTTATCTTATCTTTACAATTTGAAGTATATATGGAAATGGAACCAACACTCCCCGCTCAATTCATTTCTTCTTCATCATCTTGAGACTCTACGAGTACGTCATTGTAGCAGTTTAACAAACATAGCGCCATTCTCATCGTCTTTCAAAAATTTATCAACTCTCCGTGTGAGTCGCTGTAACGGAATGGTTAACTTGCTAACTGCCTCAACAGCCAAAACTCTGGCGCATCTCACAAAAATGGAAGTAGAGTATTGCGACAAGATGACAGAAATAGTGGCAAGGGATCCTGCTGCAGCAAATGAGATTATCAGTTTCAACAAATTGAAAACTTTGGAATTGGAAACGTTGCCTACTCTCAGCAGCTTTTGCTCAGCTGATCACGCCTTCAATTTCCCATCTTTAGAACAAGTAAAGATCAGTGAATGCTCTCGGTTGATGACTTTCTCTGGTGGACCTTTAAGCACACCAAAGCTTCGAGGAATACAAGTTTATTCAGAAATAGCATGGGAGGGAAGCCTAAATGACACCATAAAAAACCTGGTGGAGAAATGGGTGAGAACAATTTATTCTTATTTCCATTGGCATAGATATGTTCTAATCTTCTTCTTCATAAAAATACGTTACTTCTTTGTGTGTCAACAATTAATAGTATCTTTCTTAAATTAGGTGCTGGATGAGTGTGGATGTTCTTCGACAGCTATACCCACAAATAAGCTCAATTCCTTCAAAAACTTGAAAATGATTGAGGTGAAAGGCTGTGAATCAGTAGAACGAGTATTTGACTTGGAAGGGCTATCTGCTGATGATGGGCAACTTGGTCTGCTTCACCAATTGAGGGAATTGCACGTATTTAATCTGCCAAAGTTGACCCAAATATGTAACAAGAATCCTCAGGGAACTTTGGACTTGAAGAACTTTGTGTTGGTAAAATTAGAAAACTGTGGCAGCATGAAGTATGCATTTACTCAATCCATGGTGTTGTGTCTTCGGAAACTCGAAAAGGTACAAGTCACGAGTTGTGTGATGATGGAAGGGCTAATTGAAGCAGAGGAAGCAGCAGGATCAGATAATAAAATTGTATTTCCTGGGTTGAAGTCTGTAGCCCTTGAAGGGTTGCCAAACTTTTTGAGTTTCTGTTCAGGAAGTGGCAATCTGGAGTGTCCATCATTGACAAAGATTGGCATTCATGACTGCCCAAAAATGAAGATGCAGCCATTCTTTTCCATGCTTGATGAAGGAGAAGATCAAAACCCTGCCAGGGAAAAGGTCAGTTTGTTTCTTCCTTGACTAAATCACCCACATTTGCATAGGTTTTAAATAACATCCTATCCAATTTTAACTAAATGCAACAAAAAAAAAAGCAATGGATTCTGAAACATTTAATATTAATTTATTTTTATTGAAATTAAAAGATGGGATAAAAGTGAAAATTGATCGAAATTTTTATAATTTAAGCATTTAATTGTTGTGCAGATGTTCCCCAAGTTGGAAAAGTTATCATTAGACAGCAAATCCATAAGGATATTGCAATCTAAATCGGCAACACGCTTCTCTACAACTGTACAAGTTCTTGACTTGCATTCTTTTTCAAACAAATCTTGTTTGTCTGTTAGTTCCACTGAAAGACTAGAAATGTTTAGACAACTACACCGAGGACTCGGTGCTGGCCACAAAGATGCAAAGGAACTTGAGAGTTTGGAAGTATATGAATACAATAGATTGATTAGTGTAGCACCATACTTTGGATTCTTCCGAAGTCTAACAACTCTGAGTGTATATAATTGCAATGGATTGATAAACCTGCTAACATCAACAGTAGCCAATAGTATGGTGCATCTTACGGAGTTGAAAGTAGGATATTGCAATAAGTTGAAAGAAATAGTGGCAGGAGAAGAGGATGGGGCAACAGATGAGATTGTTTTCAGCAATTTGAAATACGTAGATCTGTTTGATTTGCAAAGCCTCACAGCATTCTGCTTGGGCAATTACACCTTCACATTCCCTTGTTTGGAACAAGTGACTCTGGGAATATTCCCCAATTTGAGGACTTTCTGTCTTGGAGCCCTAACTGCACCGAAGCTAGACAGAGTCGAATTGACAAGTTATGAATCCTTCCAAATAAGACATTATTGGGAAGGTGACCTCAATGCCACTATAAAACAATTGCACGTGAAAATGGTATGTACTAATCAAATGTTCTTATTTATCATGTAAATTGTTATTTCTTATATATTGATCAAAATCTCAAATGCAATATTCTGGTTTTGCTTTAGGTTGGATTCGAGAACCTAAGAGATTTGAAACTCTCTCAATTTCCTGAACTGAAAGAAAAATGGCACAGCCAATTTCCATTCAGTTGCCTCAAAGAATTAACAAAGTTGGTGGTGGACGAGTGTGGACTCTTCTCCAGTGCTATACCTTCAAATGCAGTGCAGGCCGTGGATAAATTGCAAGTGTTGGTTGTAGAAAAATGTGATTCGTTGGAAAAAGTGTTTGATTTGGATGGGCTAAATGCCGATGAAATGAAATCGTTAAACGATTCATATTTAATTTATTTGGATTGGCAAAATGCTGAAAATGGCCCGACGAGACAGTTAAATGAATTACATTTAATTGATTTGCCAAGGCTGAGGAACGTGTGGAATAAGGATCCTGGAGGAATTCTAAGCTTTGAAAATCTAACATTGCTGAAAGTTCATGATTGTGGTGAATTGACTCATATATTTACTGTGTCAGTGGCTTTAGATCTTGTAAATCTGCAACAAATGGAAGTTAAAAGATGCGCTTCAGTGGAACAAATCATAAAAAAAGAAGCAGAAGAGGAAATAGCAATATTGTGGGATAAAAGCATATTTCCTAACTTACACTTGATGAGTCTTGAATGTTTGCCGAGCCTAGCAAGTTTTTGTTCTGAGGTGGATGTTCTGAAATGTCCGTCCTTGACAAAGATTGATGTGGTTCTCTGCCCAAAGATTGACTTATTTGCTTCAACATTTTCAAATGAAGACCTAATGATTTTTGCTGGCAAGGTCAGTTCATCAACATTTTGTAATTAATTTTTATTTCAATGTTGCAACAATTTTTTTTTAAAAAAAATGCAAAAGATATGTCTTTTTCTTTTTCTTTTTCTCTGTTTAATGTGTTTTACTAATTCTAAATCAGTTCAAATAAGTAATGAGATTAGTTTTGAACGATTCAGGATGCTAGCTATTTGGTTTCATTTCTGTATGGATTAACTTCTAGCTCTTGTTTATTAATAATAATACTTATATGGTTTCCAAGGTTGCAATCCCAAGCTTGGAAGAGCTAAAGGTAGAATGGAACATCGTGAAGGATATCTTGAACGAAAATTTTCAAGTCTTCTTGCACAGGCTAAAAGTAATTGGACTGACTTGTTTTCCTAGTGAATCTGCTCATTTGCCATCTCATTTCATTCAAAGCTTACCCAGCTTGGAGAAGCTTATTCTGAGTGATTCTTTTTCTGAGGAATCTATCCTACATGAGCTGAAACATCTGGCGGATGAAGACTCCTCCCGAGTCCCTGAGTTTCAAAATCTGGAAACTTTACAAGTATTGGAGTGCAGAAGAATGAAAGTTTTGTTGTCCTCATTATCTTTCCAAAATCTGACAACTTTGGAAGTGTCACAATGTCATGGTTTAATAAATATGATGACTGCCTCAGTGGCTAGAGGTCTTGCGCAACTCAGAAAAATGAATGTAAAGGAATGTGAAATGGTGCGAGAAATAGTAGCAAGAGAAGCAGATGCAGTAGAAGATGAGATTGTATTCACTCAGTTGAAATATTTAGGACTGCATGGTTTGCCAAGACTCGAAAGCTTCTGTTCAGGATCTTATGCATTCAATTTCCCATCATTGGCAGAAGTGATCATTAAAGACTGCCCCAGCATGAAAATTTTTGCTCAAAAAGTGTTAGCCCCGCAAAAGTTATGGCGGATTCAAACAAAAGAAGATGAAAATGAATGGGAATGGGAAGGCGACCTCAACAAGAGCATTGAAGCATTATCGAATAGTCGAAATGGTATAAAATAATCATATTTATAATTTTTTAGTTTATACATAACTGTGAACTTAATTGCACTAATATATGTTTTTTTAGCAATCCAATGTTATGCTACATTGTTGAGCAAAATAGAGGCCATGTTTCATTTCAAAACATGCAATTAATCATTGGTGCCTTAAGTCAAATAGCATTTTGTTTAGTGCATGATTTTCTGATTTAGTTTTTAATGCAAATTCCAGATGAACTAGATGCAGTACATGAAGAACCAAGGCTGCAAGAGAATCCGAAACAAACTGGGAATGAATTAATGTATGCTGCTGCTAATGCTGATCTTACCATTGACATTGATGAAATAGTTGGATCATCATAACCAGATTCTGCAGCAACAGAAAAAGTAGAGCAGAATTCGATTTGTTGCTGCCTTGCTGATGGTTTATTTTGTAGCCCTTTTGGTATGCTGTTCTTTTCATGATTACTTTTCTCTATTCTTTTATTTTTCTATGCAGACAAGTAAAAGGTAGTGCGAATAACATTATTATTGCAGACTATGATGTGAAAATCATATGTACACAATTACATGTTCTTTTCTCATCAGTACTTGTATTGCCTATCTTTTATTCTCCTCCTATTTGTCCAACATTATCTGTATTCGAATGCATATCCAAAACTCTGACCTCATCTCACACTGCTATGCTATATTTTGACCCATCAAGAAAAAGGGATAGTTTTAAAAGCAAAGAGACCCCATACCGAAGATCATAAGAAGTGCAGCAAGCACCAAGTTCACATTGATGCAATAAGTAGAAAGATGAAAAAGCAGTTTCACTATGTTTATATGATGCACCAAAACTCGTAGATATATTTATATGATGAGGATTTGGGCCAAATTTGAAAATAAAAAGGTAAAAGTATAAAGGGAATTACTTCCCATAGCGGCCAATATCCACAGGATCTCCACCATCTTCTCAATTAATGTCAAGAGAAACACGGTTTTTCATCCATGAAGGATAGTTCCATAATGTTATAGCTCTGCATGCCCTGATGACCCATTGACACTAACAATATTTCCTCCATTCCAATTTTTGACAATCTTTTCTCCCTATTTTTTTCTTGCCATTTCCTCCATAGGCACCCTAGTCCATCACTTCTCATTAAGTCGTTTTCTCATGCAGGTAAGACCTTGGGTATCACTAGCCGTCAAATAACTATGAGTAGGAATGTTTTCTTTGAAATTGACTCATGTACTTTTATTTTTTATTTTTGTAAACATTTAATCTTTATACTTTTTTTGGTGATATTAATTGACTCCTATGGATTTTTAAAATCTCATATATTATTATTATAATTTAATTATACATATTTTTGTCAAGTTCAGGTGGCATAAAAGGGGTTAAATGCAAAGGTGGTCACTGAACTTTATACTTATTGCAATTTGGATACTAAACTTTAATTTATTTCTTTAGAGTCACCTAACTTTGATTTTGTTTCGGAAAGGATATTGTCAAAAATTTTTAGTCCTCTAAATTTCATTTAAAAGTCATTTTAATCCTTCAATCTTTTTATCTTTTCAATTTAGTCTAGAAATTATAAAAAGTTCAAAAGTTTACTTTGTCTAGACTCTGAAACCATTCAGAATGGGTTTGCGCTTACTAGATCAAATCAAAATGATTTTTAAATTTTTCCTTATTTCCTATAAATATATAGAAAATATGGACTTATTTGCAAAAAAAATCTTTAATTATGGATTTAAACAGTAATTTTGAATTGTTCAGGTATTAAAAAATTATTTAGTGACTGTTATGAAATGAAATAAAAGTTTTGTATCTCAAATTGAAGTTTGATAACTGAATTGAAACAAATCAAAAGTTGATACCCTCCTGTGCATTTGCCGACATAAAAGAGAGAAAATCCCACTAATTCAAACCAAACATGTAGGCCATGTTTTGTTCACGGAATAGGTCAAGAATAGAATAACTATTCTTTAATTTGGTTCAAATTTTCTTATGGAATACCAATTCTATATAATAGCAATTCTCTAATTTTGAAGAATAGTCATTCTTTGCTAAACTAAAGAATAGGTACTATTTATCCCTTGGAATAGACTGTTTCCACTTTTAACCCTCTCTTTATGTTTAACCTCTCTTTAAGTTTATGTTCTTGCTTTTTTTTTTGAGAATAATTTAATTCAGATTTTTTAATATTTTTCTTTTAATTTAATTTAACTCAAGTTTGGCAACCATAAATTATATGGAATTTATTTATTTTATATGTTTGTATTTTTATGATTAAAAAATTTTAAAATATTATTTATTTATTATGCATTTATATTATTTTAGAGAAATAAAATATATGTGCTAATTTTTTTATATATTATATGTTTAATTTTTTTTAATGTAAAACATGTTAAAATTGTATGACTATTTAATTTTGATACTAATAATGAAATTCATTAATAAGGGTATCAATGTCGTTTATGCTTAAATCTATTTATCCATCATAGCAATGCTTATGAATTAAAGCATGGAATATTTCATGAACCAAAGTATGGAATAGTACTTATTTAGGAATAGTTATTATAGGAATACCTATTCTATTCCTTAAGAATTGCAATTATATTCTGCACTTATTCCATTCCATGAGCGAAACATGGTTGTAGTTCTACAGATAACCAATGAGCAGCTATAACAACATACCTCTTCAAAAATATAAAGTAACAAGAACTAAGCCATGCGAGCCATGCATACCATGCCCAATCAATTGACTATCTCCTGAGTCAACAATAATTTCACAAAATTCTCCAGACCACATGACAATTAAATGGCAAAGGTCTTTTGAAGATGATTGATCTCCCATGTCTAGTTTGCCATTTCAAGACCATTAAAATTACTAATTTTACGGGAGACTACTCTGAGCTTGAATTTGTACGATTTATGCTTTCCACTGCATTACATTAGTTTTAGAAAAAATGGCTATTAGCATAAAGTGGCTGAAAATCCTAATTTGGATAAATTCCTCAACTCATCTCATGAGGTGTTAGGCTTCCCTAGAACATCATTGAATGCAGCAATGCTATTTTCTTGGTGATGAATGATAACTAAAGAGGTATTTTATTGCTGACCACAAGTGCACAGGTCGACAAGTAATAAAGTGATGAGTAGAGTATCGTCTCCACAGGGATTAGGGACTAACCACCTATTAATCTCAATTGTATATGTTAAAAGCTATCAATAGTGGTTTACTTAAAATAAGCAAATGAATAATTTAACAATTAAACTAAAGAATATGATTGAGACTATTGCAAATCAAAATAATAAGAAAACAATCAATGGTAAAGGCATGTTGTTGGGAGATTTATACACCACATTATCATTAAGCCAAATAACTTATTAGTTCAAGCTTTATTGCACACCTCAAATTTTCATAAACTGAATCAACAATCTCTCTCGAGCAAGGTTAATCTCACTAACAAGCATCAATCAAATCTCATTATATATTGAAGATATATACTGCTAACAACTTTTAGTTACACTTCTTGTCATTTGTTATGTAATATTCATCCTTTAAATGAGTTGTATATCTGTATGGTACTCTTTATATTTTGCACTCTGTAACATTAATATTCATTTTAGTAAAAAGTTGATACATTCCACTCTTTGAGTTGGTATCAGAGCATCATCATGTTAACTCAAACAAATACCTCAGCAACTTTCTCTGCTATTGATCTTTCTTCTTCATCTGCTAGTCAAAATAACTCCCTTATTCTTTCATTACCAACGATGATATCTTCTTCTACCCTTACCAACATACAACAAACATTCTCTATCAAATTAAACTCTAAGAACTTCATACCTTTGAAACTGCAATTTCAACCACTCTTGAATTTTTATAATCTGCATGGCATCTTGTATGGAACAAAACCAGCCCCTCCCAAAACCGTTATCAATACCACCAAATAAGAACCAAAATTAAATCTACCTTATATGGCTTGGTTCAACAAGGATCAGATCTTATTTTCATGGCTTCTTTCTTCTATTTCTAAGGAAGTTTATCCTTATTTGATTGGCTTGAATTCAACATCAGCAGTTTGGCATGCTCCCTCTACCGCATATGGTATGGTGAACAATGCACAAAGGACTTTGCTCTACATTAAGATTGTATAACATGACAATGTCAGATTATCTCTTTAAAGCCAAGAACATTACCAATAGTCTTGCTTTGGCCGGACAACCAATCTCCATAGCAGAGTTTAATGCTATTATTTTTCAGAATCTTGGGTATGATTTTAATGGTGTGATTGGTGGTCTGCAACAGAGAGTCGATCCTCTTTCTTTTCATGATCTCCACGGTAATTAGTTTTATGTGAGCTATTGTTGAAAGCCCAACAAACTTCGGATCCAATTCCCAACATAGTGCAATGCACCTCTTCTCATGTGACTTCTATATATTCTTCAAACACCGAACGCAAGTTTTCAGCTAATCCAACCCGAAACAGAAAACCATTTTCCCCATGAGCTTCTTCGGTTCAATGCCAAATATGTGGTTATACTAACCATGTAGCTTTTAATTGCAAACGTAGATTTGATGCAAATTTCATAAGGTTCAATGGTGCTACCTCAAATCAGTCCACCAATAGACCACCACGTCATATTCCTTCGTCACCTCAAGCTCATCTCAGTCATATGGATAGAAGCTTTAATTTGGCACCCTCATCCATTGATTGGTACCCTGACACCGGTGCTAGCCATCATGTCACACCTGATATTGCATCCTTGACTATATATGATGACTATACATGTAATGACAAGCTTCTTGTTGGAGACGGACGAGGACTTCCTATTGCCCATGTTGGTAAGAAAAATACCACTAATTAAACTCAGTCCTTTATTTTAAATAATGCTCTTCATGTTCCAATAATAACCAAGCCTTTGCTTTCTGTAAAAAAAATTCTATAAAGATAATCGTTATTTTTTTTGAATTTAATGATAAGTCTTGTTTTGTGAAGGACAAAGCCACTAACAAAGTCAAATGTTCGGGAAAAAAAAAACTACAGCAAGGAATAAAAGATAACCATTGTTTTAAGATTCAATTGATGCATGTTTGTAGAGATTAGCATTACTTCAGAGAGAGTGTTAATTGAATCATGAAAACTTGAGGTGTGCAATTTGACATGAATAGATATATTTCTTGGCTTAATGATAATATAGCGTACAATCTCCCAACAACATGGTTTCCATATTGATTTATTTCCTTATTAATTAATTAGTAATAGTTTACCCATTTTACTTTGTTAATTGTTTGTTATTTTAGTTATTTCATTTATATTCAAGTTATATTTACGAGCTCTAAACAAATACATTTAAAACTAACAGGTGATTATTACTTGTCGACTCATGTACTTGCGGAATCAAATGAACAAGTAATCCTAATTAGACTAAAATTAAACCTAATATTTAAAATCCTATAATTAAACTCGGATTATTACATAATTGTACCATGAACTTTAGTTATTTTCGCTAATCTGTCCTACTTTTAAAATTGTGGCGAATTGATATATGAACTTTTTGATTTATAGCAAATCTATCCACGGTCAAAATAACATGTGCCCATGCTGACATGACATGCATGTGTAAATTATTTGCTGATGTGGAAAGCAAAAGAATAAATTAGTAAATTTTCTATCCTTAACTTTTATTGTTCTTGCAAATATATCCATACTTCTATTATTTAAATTTAAAAATTTTAATTAATTATTTTTTAGGTATCAAAATTTATTCTAACCCAAATTAGTGTACCCTTTTTTTTTTTTTTCTTTTAGTTTAACTATAGTTGTTATATTAAATTTCATCACAATCACTTGATTTTATTTATTATTTTAATAAGTTGAAAACAATCAAGTAAAAAAAAAGTTGACAAAAATTTTAAATGTATTTTTATTAATATTTGAATAAAAGTTTTTATAAAAATATGCACACAATCACATAAAAAATATCAAATCTCTATATATAATTTAAAATTACATAAAATTGAAATAATTAGTGAAGTTGATAGAATTTGAAAAAAAGAAAGAAAGTTAATAATATATTTGCAAATAAGATGAAAATAAAGGATAGAAAAATTATCAATAAGTTCTAATTTCCACATCAGCAAATAATTTACACATGTATGTCATGTCAGCATGCTAAGTCAGCATGGGTGTACGCTATTTGACCGTAGATTAATTTGCAATAAATCAAAAAGATCATATGCCAATTCACCACAATTTTAAAAGTATGACAGATTGGCAAAAACGACTAATGTTCATGGTAAAATAATACAATAACCCTTAAAACTCTAAACTAAAAATTACTCCTAATTAAATATAAATTCTTTAAAGATAAATATTACTAACCTAAAAATTCTCATTGATACCCCTCAGGTAAATTTCTATTTAATTGAAACTTTATTTTCCTAAATAAAAGGTTACTTATAGAACAAGGATTTCCAAGTCAAGTAGGAAAAGGAGTTCTTTATCAGGAAGACTCTTGGATTTGGAAGGAAAACCTCCTATATAAGAACATGTCCTATATGGAAAAGGAATCATATTCCTCTCAGGTTTGAGCATTACGCTCTCTATAAATACTCTTCACTTCTCCCTTAACCATTCATTCTATTCCTTTAGCTTATTGCTCTCTCTATCTCTCTAAATGCTCTCTTTACTCTCTCTGACTTAAGCATCAGAGAGTTTATGGGGGAAACCCTATATCTCACCTTGCATCTTTGTTGATTGTTTGATCGCAGGATTCGGAGGTTCCGAAAATCAAGTTATCAAGTGCCGCCGTTTGTGGGAACCTTTTGAGTTTAAGCCATTATTCTCTACTGAGCTAGAGTAAAGTTCACACCATGACGTCCAGCCCACCATCCACGGATACACAGCTCAATCCCCCAGGATCAACCTCATACGCTCTCACCAACCCATCAGCCCCTGTCCCTCCTATTAACATGTCGGCTCCTATCTTACCTATTGACCCATTAGCTTTCATTCATCATGTAGGAACATCATCCTAAATCCCTTTTAACACACATTTGTCATCCGAAGTCACCCAGGGCTGGGCAACTCTAAGCACGAGCTTTCCTTACTATGCTCCTCTACATCATACTAGTAGACCCATTCCTTCCATGCCCTTCCCAAGTCTTTTAGGAACCCTCATCACAAATACACCAAACTTAAACATAATAACCCAATCATTCAACTTGCCTCAAGTGAATAGAGAGACAATGATCCAGAGCATCCAAGCTCAAATGGCTCTCATACAACAACAATTGAACGCCCTTATCTAAAATAGTAATCCCAAAGCAGATAATATAGAGAATAATGTGAACTTGCCACCTGTAGCTACCTAGAGTGCTTATGGATGGGACAAAGAAGCCTAGAAAGATTCGGAAGGGAAGTCTAGTACAAGTCACCCAGTGTTAGATGACTCCAAGATAGGCCAAAAAGTTGAACAAGTAATCCAGAAGACTCGAACATGACCAAGGAAGGAAGAAGAATGCTTCTTGGAAGGAACAACGCCATTTGTGAGCAGAATTAATAAGACAGAGATCCCATCTAAGTTCAAACTGCCTCAGTTGGAACAGTACGATGGCACCAGAGATCCAGTAAACCACTTGTCATCATTCAAAATAAAAATGATGCTCCATAATGTTAACGACAGGATTTTATGCCAAGTCTTCCCTAGCACGCTCACCAAAATTGCTCCGAGGTGGTTTCACCAGCTTGTAAAGAACACTATTTCATCTTTTGAAGAGTTGGTCGAGAAGTTTAGAACACGGTTTATCACTAACGTTCCTCCTGCCAAAAGCATAAATGATCTCCGGACATACAGGCAGAAAATCAATGAATCGTTAAGAAGCTACTAGGGCAGATTCAATAAGGTGACTAATGCAAATTGAGAACTTAAGTGATGACATGGCTATCAAAGTACTAGAGAACAGAACTCGATTGGGAAAACTAAAAGACAAGATCCTGACAAAAAAACCACATACCTTCTCGAAGGTCATGCCTATTAGTACCAAACTAATCAAGAAGGATGATGACAGAAGATTGCGTAGGGATGATGAGAAGTCATCTTTCAAAAAGAATGAAAGAACTAATTAAAGAAGACATCCAGCTCCCTGAAATAATTTCAAAAACCAAACAGAAGGATTCAGAAGAGAAACTGAGGGATTTACACCCCTAAATGCTTCTAAATAAAAAATTCTGATGTGGATTAAAGAAAATAGAGTGGGCATAACTCCAGTCAGGAAGCTGACTCCCCCCCCCCCCCCCCAAGGAGAGGAGCACCGGATAGAGACAAGTACTGTCAATATCATCGAGGCTTCGGGCATGAAACAGATGCATGCCAAGACCTCCCGTGGTTGATCGAACAATTAATTAAAAATGGGAAGCTATAAAAAATCAGGATCTGAGTGAACGAGTTAAAGATTTCACTGAAGCAAAGAAAGCTCATAATGAAGTAACCAGAGTTATCAACATGATTATTGGAGGCAAAACACTAGCCGAGAAGAAATTAAAAAGACCATAGAGCGAAGAATACCGAGTATCTAGACGGAGGCCGACCATCACATTTGGATTAGATGATGGGGAGCATGTCCAACATCCCCATAATAATGCCCTGGTCATAAGTGCATACATCCAGAATTTTATATATATATATATAAGGGTAGCACTGTCAATGCACTTTCATGGAATGCCTACAAGGCCATGGTAGGGTCAATCACTGATTGAAAACAATTAAAAATTTCATCACTAGCTTTTGTGGAGGAACAACCCAACCAAACAGAGTGGTGGAACTAGAAGTGGAATTTTGAAACTGGGACACCGAAGATATAAAAGCCATTAGATCTTTATTCAATATGGTCGATCTCCCACTTACCTACAATGAGATCATCGGAAGGCCGATTCTACATGAGATTGATACTGCCACGAGCATCAGGTGGTTGACTAGGAAAATCCCTTTAGAAGACCAAGTAATAACTATACACGGAGAACAGTCCATGGCTAAACAATGCTATCAAATGGTAGTAAAGCCGCAAATGGAAGCGTTCCCCTTTGGAAGCTTTAGAAATAGAAAAGCAGGGAGCTAATCCAGAACCTATCGACCAAGTCCAGACTCTACAGATAGCTGAAGGTAAGACAGTCAGAATTGGTGGTGAACTTGATGAGAACTTCAGTAAAAAAAATTAGTGAAGTTCTGAACAAGTATTCAAACAACTTTGCCTTGCAAGCATATGAAATTATGGGAGTAGATCCTCAGATCGTATCTTGCAGCTTGAACATTAACCCGAGAGTCAAACATATGGTTCAAAAAAAGAGGAAGTTCACCTACGAGAGACAGAAGGTAATTGCTGAGGAGATCAAGAAGCTATTAGATACTGGATTTATTAGAGAAGTTAAACATTCGGAGTGGGTAGCTGATGTGGTACTGGTCAAGAAAGCTAATGGGAAGTACAAAATGCGTGTCGACTACACAGACCTGAATAAGGCATGCCCCAAAGATAGCTACCCCTTGTCAATAATTAATTAGTTTTTAGATTCAATAACTTGCCATAGTTTGTACAGTTTTATTAACGCTGCTCAAGGGTACCACCAAATTCCAATGAAAGAGGAAGACCAGGAGAAAATGTCCTTCATTACATATAAGGGACATTATTATTATAGAGTCATGCCTTTTAGATTGAAAAAGGATAGAGCAATGTATTAGAGGCTGATGAATCACATCTTCCAAAATCAGATTAGGAAGAATGTGGAAGTATATGTAGATGACATTATCATCAAGAGCCAGCACGCAAAATAACATACCGAGGATCTTAAATAAATTCTTGATATTCTCGATCAGTATCAAATCAAGCTCAACCCAGATAAATGTGTCTTTGGAGTAAAAGTTGGGAAGTTCTTAGGCTTTATGATTTCACACAGAGGAATATAAGCAAATCCAAAGAAGATGGATGCTATTCTGAACATGAAAGCTCCTAAGACACTGAATGAACTCCAAAAGCTTAATGGAAAAATAACAGCTCTTGAAAGGTTCATCTTATGCTCGACTAAGAAGTGCTTACCCCTATTCAAAGCTCTAAAAAACTCCAAACGATTTGAATGGAACGATGAATGTCAGACACCGTTTGAAGAAATCAAAAAGTTTCTAACATCACCTCAATTGCTCAGCAGACCAATTCTAAACGAAATTTTATACTTATATCTCTCCATTGGACACGAATCCATTGTCGCAGTATTAGTTCAAGAAGAATGAAGCTAGCAAAGCCCAATTTACTATGTTAGTAAGATCCTCAGAGGCTCGGAAGTCCAGTATCCTAGATTGGACAAACTCGCTATGATGGTAGTCCATGCATCTAAAAAGCTCAGATAATACTTCCAAGCTCACTCAATCGTAGTCAGAACCAACTTCCCCTGGTGAAAAATCCTTCAAAGGCCTAAAACTTTAAGAAGATTGGTCCAATGGTCTGTTCAGCTAGGTGAGTTTGATATTAGTTATAAGCCTTAACACCAGATAACTGCTCAAGCATTAGTAGACTTCATCTAGGAGATGATAGTAGAAGAAGCAGTTTTTGTACCTTATCCGGAGTGGAAGCTATGCATTGACAGAGCGTCTAGGGTTCAAGGGTCTGGAGCTGGGATTATTCTTATTGGGCCAAGTAAGGTCATAATCAAATATGCAGTCTAGATCAAGTATAATGCCACAAATAACACAGCTGAGTACGAAGCATTGATTATAGGACTTAAGTTAGCCATTGAGGTCAGGGCTGAGCATCTCAAAGTCTACTCTGACTCTCAATTAGTGGTCAACCAAGTCCAAGAGACATACCAAGTCAAAGAGCCAAGCATGGTCAAATACATAGAGAAAGCAAGACAACTTCTAAAGAAGCTTGAGCAAGAAGGGGGCAATGAGAAATATTGCAAATCCCTAGAAGCGAGAACACAGAAGCAAACCTGTTAGCAAAATCAACATCAAAAGCTAGCCAAATCTTTAACGAGCTTGAGCTAACTGACGAACTAACTAGGCCAAGCATCGAGGAAATGAAAGTTATGAACACCCAGGAGGTGGCGGAGTGGATGAAGCCAATCATTGAATACCTGGATCATGGCACCTTACCTCAAGACAAACTTAAAGCTCAGAGGCTAAGATTCAAAGCTACACATTACTCCATGTATAAAGGAGAACTCTACAGAAGATCTTTGTCTCACCCTTGGTCGAAATGTGTATCTCCGAAAGAGGGTAATTATGTGCTCAGAGAAATCCATGAAGGAATATGTGGAGCTCATGAAGCCCAAAGCTCACTAGTCAGAAAAGCATTGCCACAAGGATATTATTGGCCAACTATGTCCCAAGATGCACTGCAGCTTGTCCAAAAATGTCCCAAATGTCAACAGTTTGCTCGGCTAAATCATAAACCATCTAACATCTAGCATCCCATTGGAATCCCGTGGACCTTTACTATTTGGGGGATGGACATTTTAGGACGATTTCCAGTCTCAACATCTCAAAAGAAGTTATTGATTATAGCCATTGACCATTTTACCAAGTGGGTAGAGGTCGAGGCAGTGTCAACCATTACAAAGGCATGGATACAACACTTCTTTTGGAAAGAAATCATTTACAGATTTGGAATACCACACACTCTGATCACAGATAATGGAAAGTAGTTTGATAATGAAAATTTTAAGACATTTTTTTCAGACCTGGGCATCAAGCTCAGGTTACCAGTAGAATCATTATGTAAGGATTGAAGAAGAGGTTAGGCGAAAAGAAAGAGAACTAGGTAGAAGAGCTCAATAATGTTATTTGGGTGTACAGAATAACACCCATGAGTTCAACTGGAGAAACACCTTTCAGACTAACCTATGGACTGGATGTTGTGATCCCTGTAGAGATCGGATCATTGAGCTATATAGTAATAGGAGAATTAGACCCGGAGATCAACAACATTAATACTCGGATATGCCTAGACTTACTTGAAGAAAGAAGAGAACGAGCATCCATTATCTCAGAAGCTCAGAAACTAAGAGCTACTAGATATCATAATAAGCATGCTTGGTCAAAATAATTCAAATTTGAAGACTTGGTGTTGAGAAGAGCAGACATTGGCGAAGGCAATTCTAGAACAGGCCAACTCAGACCTAACTAGGAAGGCCCTTATCATATTACAGAAAAAACTACTAAGGGTGCATACAAGAGACGAGATTTGTAGGGTAAAGAATTGCAAAGATATTAGAACTCAAATAGCCTGCGCAAGTATTATCAATAAGAAATTATACTTAGTAAAAGAGAAATGTGATCTAAAGCGATAAAAGTATTGTTTCTATTAATTCTTCAAATCTGTGTAACTAAAAAAACCATAATATAGAAGATCTAGAAACTATTCAACATTTACATTAGCCTCGGATTCCAGAGGCAACTCAACACCAACAAATATTGGACTCAGGTTTTCAGAAGATTGAATTTCAGTTGTCTGAGCTATCTCAATGGCATCAGATGACTTCTCTCTAGCAACTTTAGGCTAAGACGGTTGCTCAGAGGTGGCTCCCTTAGTAGTAGTAACTTTCTTTCCCGAAGCCTTTAGGTCCTTTCCTCGTTTAAGAACAGACTTCTTCACAGCTTCTGCCTTAGAAGCTAGCCTAGCCAGATCATTAGATGTTAATTTCTCCCACTCAAAGAAGTCCATATCACCATGCTGAGTAAGTAGTACCTTCCCGGACTCGGACTTGTAGGCTTTAAGAAATCCATTTACCATTTCTTGATAAGACTTCTAGTCTTCTCTTCGAGCATTCTTTTCTTCAACCAAGCTTTTCTTCAAAGCCTCCAGGTCAACATCCTGCTCTTCAATTTTTTTGGCCAGTTGGGCCTGGGTATGCTCGAGTTCTTGGATCTTTTTCTGGCAAGACTCAACTTCAGAATTCCCCTTCGCCTGCTCTGTCTCTGCAATCTCCAGAGCACACCTTGTCATGTCAAGCTTCTTCTTATATTCCAGCTCAATTGAACAAATTTTTTCTTCCTTCAAGCTATTTTCACTCTTCAGGAAGTATTGGTTGTCCTTCCATAGCAACAACCTTTGTGCCAGTTGGAAAAGAAAAATGTCAAGTCTCGGAAAACTTAAAAATAAATTCAAATTTAAAGGCTTAGAAAGGTACCTCCAGTGTCTATAAAATCATAGCATTGGGAAGCTCGTCCTTGTCCAGGTCCATCCACCATAATATATCCTTCGGAAGACGCAAGGATTCATTATATTGATCCCGAACTTGAGCATTTTGAACGCTTAAAGGATTCATCTTCTAGAGGACAAATTTTCTCATGTCCGGACACCTAGGGATCCGAGGACATTTGATTAATAACCCGCTCCCCTCTATCAGCTCTTGATGAGTGTGAGAAATGCATTATTTTAAGCACTCAATGTGTTAGGATTAGATGTCATTTCAGTTGCATTTGTGTTTCGTTTATTGAGTTTTTATTTTGTTTGAGTATTTATTGCATGATTTGTGTGTTTAATTATTTTTAGTATTATTTAGTTATTTTTGTGCATTTAGGTAGTCAAAGAACAATAAATGAAAGTGCATAAGGCTCATGAACTTTCTAGAAGAGTCAAAGGAGCATGCAATGGAGCTTTTGAGGCTGATTAGCACAAATCTTGAAGAAAAAGCAGTGCACGACTGTGCAAAAAATGTGCATGGCTAAATGACTTGCTGATAGAAAATTTGAACCCGATGTTTAATTACTGATTTTGAAGGATATGATGGAGATTTCACAAGAAAGCAATCTAGGGCTGGAGGCTAGGGTTTTATAAGTATGTGTAGCCTCTAGAAACGGAGGATGTCATTTTTCTATTTTTCATATTACAATTTTCTCTTATCACTTTGGAGAGAACAAAGAATTTTTCTTGTTCATGTTAATTTAGAGATTGAGCATAAGGATTGAAGAACAATAAGCCTTCTATTTAAAAAGGGGTTTCATCTAAACATTAGCTATTATTTATTTCTATTTTAAATCAATGATGATGTTTATTTTTTTTCTATTCTTCATCTTTGTCTTTTATAATTAACATCAATGGCTAAGTTCTTTGTTAGGGTTCTTATTTCAATTCAACCATGTAACTATTACAATTAAATCTAAGCCATTAATCTAAATCCTTTATTTGTTGTTAAACTTAATGTCTTTATAGGATTGATCACCCTTTGATTGAATTTACACAATGAAACTTGATCGAGAGATAGGTTGCATTGGATATAAATAATAGCCTATTAGGTGCTTTCTTAGTTGAGAGACATTAAAGCAATAAGTATTAATTAAAAGGTTGGTACTTTAAATCGAGTTAATCGAACACTTAGTAAGCGAGAGCTATAAATCTAAGATGTCAACCTACTTGGTTAATTATAGGGTTGTCTGAGAGGAAAGTCTATAATTCTTTAGATACCTTAAAATTGGATTAAGGTTAGGCCTGGCTTAGGTGTTAATTGATCTTAAGAAAAGGTTGAATTAGTAATAAAAACCCTAGCTCTTTAAATTGATTGTTATTTAATTCATAATTCTTGTGTTTAATTTTAGTTTAATTTAAAACACTATTTTTCATTGTTTAAACAAATAAACACAATTAGTATTACAATACTAAATTTGTAATCCCTGTGGGATCGATATTTAATTACTACTTGTATGATTCCGTATACTTACACTTTCCAATCAAGTTTTTGGCATCATTGCCTGGGATTGCCAAAATTGATATTGTTAAGAAAATAGTGTTGTTTGAATTAGAATTTTTTTTCTTTTTTTGTTGTTTTGAGTGTGTTTGTGGTGTTGTAGGGATTTGTGTTATTGTATGCACATAATATATTGTGCAAGTAAACAAGGAGCCCCGTTAATACCACTTGATTTTAAGCTTGAAAAGATAGTATGCGTAAGGAGAAAATAGCAAAGTAGCAAGATTAACGGACGAGAGGAAGAAAGAAATCCGCCTCCAAGGTAGTAAGCAGCTCAGAATGGACAAAATGGATAGAAACTATGAGGGATTATATGAGTCAAATTGTCCAAGGTGACCAAACTTAAATTATGAGGTCGATGGTCACAACAAACAGCTTTGAGATCAAGCCCGCGATGATCCAAATGATCCAAAATTCACAGTTTAGTGGGTTGCCACATCAGGACCCAATTGGCCATATGACTCAATTCTTGGAGTATTGCTCAACTTTCAAGATGAATGGAGTGCAGCCTGAAGCAGTCTGCATTATTCTCTTTCCATTTGCCCTTATGGATAGAGCAAAGAGGTTTACAAGTTTGCCATCTAACTCCATCAAAACTTGGCAAGAGCTATACACAGCCTTTTTCAACAAGCACTTTCCACCAGCTAAAGTACTAAAGATCAGGAATGAAATCAACTCTTTCTATCAAAGAGATTATGAGAGTTCCTATGAGTGTTAGGACGGATTCAAATATCTTCAAAGGTAGTGCCCACCTCAATTGATACCTTCATGGGATTTGGTGTAGTCTTTCTACAAAGGAGTCAACCCTACAGTTAGAGTGAACATAGATGCCTCAGCTAGAGGCACTATCATGTCCAAGACTCCTGAGGCTGCCTTGAAACTTTTTGAAACCTGAAGCTTATGGTCTAATGAGAGGACTATTCCAAAGAGGGGGGGAACATTTGAAGTTGATAGCTTGACAATGGTGAATGCAAAGCTGGACTCTTTATAAAAAAGGATAGACAATATGAGTGTTAATGCAGTTTTTACATCTCCATTGTCTTCCTTTTGTGAGTTATGTCAAGGAAGGCATCCTACTTTTGAATGTCATTTGATGAAAAATTTATCTATGGAGAACATAAGCTACTTCAGCAACTTCAACGGTCAATAGCAAAATTCAGTGCATGGTAACACATATAACCCAAGTTGGAGGAACCATCCCAACTTTTCATGGAGCAACTGGGGGAATAACCAGTGGAGGCCACAAATACCACACAGTTTTGGAGGTCAAAATGCATAACATCCTAAATCTAATTTTCAGCAAGATAAGAGTTCATCTTTGATGGCTTCATTGGAGAGTAAGATGGAGAATTTTATGGATATGATTTCTATAAAAATGAATCAATACAATGAAGCAATAAAAAGGCTTGACAAAAAATTTGACCAAATGCATCAAGACACTCAACTCGTGTTAAAGAACTATTCTTCTTCTATTCATAATTTGGAGGTGCAAATGGGACAGTTAGCCAACTCTCTTTCCACAAGGAATCAAAGCACTCTTCCTAGCAATATAGAGAAGAATCCTAAGGAATATGTGAAATCAATCACCTTAAGAAGTGGAATAGAGGTTCAACCCCCAAAGACAATAGTGGAGTATAAGGAAAAGAAGAAGGATGAGGAAAAAGAACAAAAAATGAGTGGGTTGAAGTACAAGTGGAAAAGGAGCCTGAAGTTCAATACAATAATAAGGAGAAGGCAAAACCACTACCAATAAAACCTTATAAGCCACTAGTGCCTTTTCCACAAAGGCTAAGAAAACAAGAGCATGATCCGCAATTTGTAAAGTTTTTACAAAGGATCAAGACACTCCATATCAATATGCCTCTAGTGGAATGTCTAACTCAATTGCCAAGATATGCAAAGTTTTTGAAGGAGATGATTTCCAGTAAAAATAAGTTGTAGGAATTTGAGACAGTCACACTCAAAAAGGAGTGTAGTGCAATCATCTCAAATAAACTTCCTTTAAAAAGGAAGCATCCAAGTAGTCTCACTATTCCATGTTCTGTTGGAAATTTACAATTTTAAAGAGCTTTATGCGATTTAAGATCTTCAATTAATCTTATGCCTTTGTCTATTTACAGGAAATTGGGGCTAGAAGAAGCAAAACCTACAAGTATTAGATTGCAACTTTTAGATAGGACAGTAAAGGAACCAGAAGGCAAGTGTAAGATGTGCTAGTAAGGGTTGGGAAGTTCATTTTCCCAGTTGATTTTGTGGTACTTGACTTTGAGGAAGATGAGAATGTTCTCTTGATTCTTGGTATGCCTTTCTTATATACTTCAAAAGCTATCATTGATGTTTATGATAGAACTCTCACATTAAGAATGGGGGATGAAAGCTGCATGTTTAATGTTTATGAAAGCATGAAATATCCCTATGATGAATATTTTTGTATGCGAGTGGATGTTGTTACTGAATGTGTGAGTGAAGTCCAACGAAGGAGGTTGGCAAAGTCTATGGAAAATGAGAATATTGAGAAGTGTTTATAGGTATATTCTTCTAAAGAAGAAGGGTCTCTCAAACATCAAAATCCAATGACCTACTATGAACTACCTTTAAACACAGAACCCATACCCCTCTCTACCGAAAAACCACCAAAGCTTGACCTAAAACCTTTATCACCTCATTTGAGTTACACTTTCTTAAAATAGAATGAGACATTTCCTGTAAATGTGCCAGCTAAATTCAGTAAGAAGCAGGATGTTTCATTGGTGAATTTATTGAAAAAGAAGATTAAAGCTTTGAGATTGGAGAACAAGTGTTGTAAGGAGATATACAAAGAGAAGACAAAGAAGTGGCATGATGTAAAACCAAGGAGGAAACATTTTAAAAATGGAGATCAGGTGTTACTTTACAACTCAAGGTGGAGATTGTTTCCAAGGAAGCTTAAGACTAGATGACCAAAACCTTTCACAGTATCCTATATCTTTCCCTATGGAGTTGATGGGTCAATGAACAAATAAGGAGAGAAGTTCAAAGTGAATGGTTGGAGGTTGTACAAGTACTATATAGGCAAAGAAGATGATCTTCATCACCGTGCCTCCTTGAGCAATACCAACACATAGTTCATGTCATGGTCAAGCTTATGACCTTTTAAATAAGCGCTTTTTGGGGGCTCAACAAAGATTGTTTTTATTTAGTTTTGTTTTAATCATTTCTTTTATGTTTTTGCAAATTTAGTTTAGTTTTGAAGTTTGTTTCTTTTCAAATTTTAGGAAGTAAAGGAAAGGAGGAGCTCTAGAAGTGGTTTTGTAAGTTTAATTTGTGTGAAATGTTGTTTAGTGTAATGTACAAGTCATGATTATGATGCATTGCTTGATCATGTTGTGAAATGTGCTTTTGTAACAATAATTTTCATGGAAAAATGACATGATCAGGTCGCACAGCTGTAAATAAATTACATGTGGCCGTGCATGTATCGGCGTCAAAATTTTGCATAATCAGATTATCCGGCTGTGCAGAAATTGCACACGGTCATGCGTCTTATGGTGTTGCAATTTCAAAGCAACAGGTTGCGCGGTAGCATCAAATTGGCCCGCAGCCATGCATCGCTTCTACCATATAAAAAAAAGATGTGATATTTGGTTTTGGTGCAAATTTTCCACTTTCTAACACTCCACACTTCCCAAAGACCTAGGAACTTTAACCTTGACCACATTTCCCACTTCTTAAACTCGAGAATACCTCACCCTTGACTACTTTACCCAATTCCCACAATCTTTCTCAATTTCCCACTACACCACCTCCTCTATACAAACCCCCATTTCCTCACATCTTCCTTACTTTCATATGCTCATGCAATGAGGACATTGCACATTTTAAGTGTGGGGGAATTTACCAGGAATTAAACTTTTTCAAATTTTAAATTTTGTTTGTTAATTTTTTTATGTTATGTTATTTTTTCTTTTAGTTCT
>CATIWM010662528.1:0-31009 GCA_949671775.1 Mallotus repandus
ATATTAGATTTTAATTTTTTTAATATCTATGTAAAAAATATATATATTTATATATTTCTTATTTTTATTCATTTTAAAATGCTAAAAATTATAAATATAATAATAAATAATGGTTTATTTAAAAATAAATTGAGTAATATAATTTTAATAAGAAATTATTCATAAATTAATTTATTTAATTGCAGTTAATAACAATGAATTATTTTTAATTTTTTTTAAATTAATTTGTTTTATTAATTTATTTTAAGTTATTGCTTTGTTATTACCATTTATATGTGTTGTTTTATAGTTATGTTGTGTTATCTTTTTTTGTTTCAACTTCAATTTGCTTAATTGGTATGACTTGTTAATTACTTTGTTATGTGTGTTTCACTTTTATAGTTGGACACCCCCACGGATGCCAGTGGCAGATCAACTACTACTGGTGAACCTATGGCTCCTAATAATGAAGTGGAAGCAACTCAAGTTTCCCAGGACCAGACTACTGCTCCTGATTAGCAGCAGTCAGTTGCTTCATCAGAGCAACCTGGGGGGAATAAAAAAAAAGGAAGCAATTTGAAACTAGATCAGCAGTCTGGGGACATTTTGAGCAAGTAAGGGAGAAAGGTTACTTAAAAAAAGGCAAATGCATTTATTGTGGTAAACAAATTAGTGCTAAAACTAAAAAACATGGCACTTCATCACTGAGGAACCACATGCTTCAGTGTACCAAAAACCCTCATGATACCAGAACACGACAACCACTTCTCACCTTTCAACTTGATTCTAATGTATCTAAACCTGATGTTAGAGTAATTGGGGCCTAGAAATTTAACCAGGATTTAATTAGGAAAGCCCTTGCTAAAATGATTGCATCTGATGAGTTGCCTATTAGATTTGTTGAGTCTATTAGGTTTAATCAGTTCATGAGTGTTGCATGCCCTCGTTTTAAAATACTATCTAGGTGGTCTTAACTAGAGATATCTTCAGTATCTTTACTGAAGAGAGGCTTAATTTGAAAAACTTTTTTAAAACAAACAGTCAAAGAGTCTGTCTTACAACAGATACATGGACTTCAAACCAAAGAATTAATTATATGTCCATAACTGCTCATTTTATTGATAACGAGTGGAAGCTCCATAAAAAAATTATTGCATTTGTGCCTGTGAGTTCACATAGCGGTGAATACATTGCTAAGGCACTTGAGAAATCTTTGCTTGAATGGGGTTTAAAAAATGTTTTCACTATAACTCTTGACAATGCTTCATGTAATGATACTGCCATGTCTTTTTTTAAAAAGAAATTAATAACTTAGGGGGCTAGTGGGGTTAGAGTTAAATATGCTCATATGAGATGTGTTGCTCATGTTTTGAACTCAATTGTGTATGAAGGATTAAAGGATTTAAATCTATCTGTTAAAGGAATCAGGGAGGTTGTTAGATACATCAAGAATAGTCCATCTAGATTCCATAAATTTAAAAACTTTTCAGACTTAATTGGTATTGAATCTAAGACTTCTCTTTGCCTTGATGTTGCAACTAGGTGGAATTCCACCTATTTGATGTTGAAAACTGCTTTAATTTATGAAAAAACTTTTGAAAAGTATGAAGAAAATGAGTCAAGTTTTCGGTCTGACCTAAATGATGATATTCTTGATTACTCTAATTGGCAATGTGCCAAGCATCTAGTTCAATTCTTAGAACAGTTTTATAAATTGACACTGAGAATCTCTGGTTCTCAGTATGTGACTGCCAATACCTTTTTCACTGAAATAGCTGGCTTGTTTTGCACACTCATTGATGTCAATCAATCTGAAGCTGTGTATGTGAGGTCCATGGGACTTATAGTATGAAAACCAAATTTCACAAATACTGGGGGGATCCAGATAAAATGAACTATCTCATTTTCATTTCTTATGTTCTGGATCCAAGAGACAAATTAGATTATCTGAAACTTGCTTTAAACACTATTTATGGGGATTTAGTTGGACTTAGTCTATTCATTAATGTTAAAGATATTCTTTATGAGTTTTTAAGGATTATAGTCTATTCATTAATGTTAAAGATATTCTTTATGAGTTTTTAAGGATTATAAAACTACACATGAAGCATCAAATCCCTCAGCCTCCAATGTCATAACTAGTGGAAGTCAAACTGTGACATCAATTAATGTCCAATCAAGTACCAAACCCATTTCGGTGTTAAAAGCTCGATTTAAGCAATGAAAATTGGAGAGTGGAATTGGTGAAAGCTCAAAAAAGAATGAACTTGATGCATACTTATCTGAGTCAGCATTAGAAGATTCGGATGAGGAGAAATTTGATCTGTTGAGGTGGTGGAAGCTCAATTCAGAGAGGTTCCCCATTCTTTCAACTATGGCTCAAGATGTATTAGTCATCCCAATTTCTACAGTTGCATCTGAATCGACTTTTAGCACGGGTGGTCAAGTGCTTGATTCTTTCCGAAGTTGTTTAACACCAAAACTTGTTGAGGCCTTGATCTATACTCAAGATTGGCTTAAAAAGCCTCACCAACACCACATTTCAGTTGAAGAATCACTTGAAGAATTATAAGAATTTGAGAAAGGTATTAATTTTTTTTGACATTTTTCATATTATGTATTTTTTTCTTCCTTTCTTATGGCTTTTTTTCTTATTTTTTGAAACAGATCTCCCTCCATTGAATGTTGGTCCTGCCCTACCTGTCCAAGCAAAATTTTGCGACCTATTTTTTTGGAAGCTCTGCCTTAACACTTTCTGAACCTAGTAACACTTTCTAAACTTATTTTCACTTTATGTTGCTGTGGGCTAGTGCTAGTTACTTACTAGCTACTTATTTGTTGGTCGCTTGCTGCCTTGCTGGTTGCTTGTTGTTTGTTGCTTGCTTGTTGATTGTTGGCTTGGTGGTCTTTCATTTGCCTGTGGGGATTATAATCATATTGGAGAATTTTTGCTTACCATTTGTTGCTATCCAATTGTTGCCATCAAATGCTTCTTTAGTTTGCGACACCTGTTGTGCCTTATAAGTGTTGCAACATCAATATCCTTTCCAACAGATGTCAGGTTTATGTTTTTCCAAAATATAAACTTCAGGTGGTTGTTGTGTACAGTTTAAGTGTTGCAATTCACTAATTTGGTGTCTGTGTTAGTTGCAGTCTTTAATTTTATTCATTATATGAGGCAATGATGAAGCTTCCACCAAATTATCTGACAATTGGTTTAATGCATTGTTGTGTGTTTCTTAGGTAGTAAATGGTTTACAGTTTGTTGCCATAAATTGAGCATGCATTAATTCAATGACATGACAATTTTTTTCTGAGCCTCACTTGTTTGTTGTTAATTATATTGTTAGTTATCTAATTTTTCATGCTTAGTTTATCTGATCCTTTTAATTTTGTAGGGTGAATTGTGGATATTAATGTGTTAATCTATGGATACAAAAAAAGATTGCAGTCTGCCTTTATTTTTGGCTCGTGCAGACTCATCAAAATTCACCAAGTTATGATTTTATTTTGTTGTTGGTGTATATTTTTGTAAACGGTAGACAGATAATAGCTTGTATACTTTGCACAGTGCTTTTATACTTTGCACAGGGGGAAGAATGATTCCTATAATTAGGTTGGAATCAAATTTTTTTTTTTGTCAAATGCCTTATAAATACATTTTGTAATTAGAAGGGTTCGACCATGTATTTTGTAATGAGCTCGACCCAATTTATTAAGAACTTTTAATTTTTATTTTGAACTTTTAATTTTTAAGGCCCAACCTGAGTTCACTATCCGACTACACCCGAAAAATTTTAATTTTTTGACCCGTAAATATCTGTTCTTTGCTGGTTGTAGTTCGGTGCCCATTTTTATCCAACCTGAACCTGCACAATTTCATACCCACACTTCCAAACCCGCCCGATGCACACCCCTAGTGACGGGACCTTGCATGGTCAATTAAACAATTGATTGAAAATGGGAAGTTGGGGAGATTTATAAGAAATTGATATCTAAATGACCAAGCTAAAGATTCACCTAATACAAAGAAATCTCGTAATGAAGTAGCCAGAGTCATTAACATGACTTTTGGAGGAGAAATGCCAGCTAAGAAGAAATTACAAAGGCCTTGGAAAGAAGATTATCGAGTATCTAACCGAAGGTCGACCATCATATTTGGACCTGATGATGGAGATCATGCTTGGCATCCCCATAATGATGCGTTGGTCATACATGCATACATCAAGAATTACTTGGACAAAAGACTTCTGGTGGACGATGGTAGCATTATCAACGCACTTTCATGGAACGCCTACAAGACTATAAGAGGCTTAATCAATGATTTGAAAGTAATTAAAAACCCCATCACGAGTTTCTGTAGAGGAACAACTCAGTCAATAGGAGTGGTGGAACTGGAGGTGGAATTTGGAAACCGAGAAATTAGAGACATGAAAGCAGTCAGATCCCTATTCAACGTGGTAGACCTTCCACTCACTTACAATGGAATCATGGAAGGCCAATTTTGTATGAGATTGATGCAGCCATGAGTATCAGGCGACTGATTATGAAAATTCCTTTTGAAGATCGAGTCATAATAATCCTCGGAGACCAGTATATGGCCAGACAGTGCTACCAAATGGCAATTAAACCTCAGATGGAGGCATTCCCTCTAGAATCTCTGGAAACAGAAAAATAATGAGCCAGTTGACCAAGTCCAAACTCTACAGATAGTTGAAGGCAAGACAGTCAAGATTGGTGGTGAACTTGAAGGCAAGACAGTCAAGATTGGTGAAGTTCTGAGCAAACACTCAAGCAGTTTTACCTCAGAAGCGTCCAAGATTATGGGAGTAGATCCTCAGATCGCCTCTCATAGCCTGAACATTAACCCAAGAGTGAAACTTATAATTCAGAAGAAGAGAAAGTTTGCCTATAAAAAGTAGAAGGTGATTACCAAGGAAATAAAAAAGAAGTTGCATACCAGGTTCATTAGGAAAGTTACACACCCGGAATGGGTAGCAAATGTAGTACTGGTCAAGAAAGCTAATAGGAGGTATAGGATGTGTGTTGACTACACAAACTTGAATAAGGCATGCCCCAAAGACAGCTATCCCTTACCAACAATTGATTAATTGTCAGATTCAACAGTCTATCACAGCTTATATAATTTCATTAATGTTGCTCAGGGGTACCACTAGATTCCAATGAAAGAGGAGGATTAAGAGAAAATATCCTTCATCATGCATGAGGGTCTTTATTGTTATAAAGTTATGCTTTTTAGGTTAAAGAATATCGGAGCAACTTACCAAAAGATAATGAACTATATGTTCCAAGACCAGATTGGGAAGAATGTGGAAGTGTACGTAAATGACATCATTGTCAAAAGCCAGCAAGCAGAACAACATGTCGATAATCTTAAGCAAATTCTTTGCATTCTTGATCAATACTGGATCAAGTTGAACCCAGATAAGTGTGTCTTTAGAGTAAAAGCATGGAAGTTCTTGGGCTTCATGATTTCATATTGAGGAATAGAGGCAAACCCGTAGAAGATGGAAGCCATTCTTAACATGAAAGCTCCTAAAACACAGAATGAGCTTCAGAAACTTAATGGCATATCACAGCTCTTCGAAGGTTCATCTCATGCTCAGCCAAAAAATGCTTACCTCTATTTCGAGCCTTGAAAAATTCCAAGAAGTTTGAATGGAATGACGAGTGCCAGACAACGTTTGACAAAATTAAGAAGTTCCTGTCCTCACTTCCCTTGCTTAGCAGGCCAATCCCACATGAGGTTTTATACTTTTATCTCTCTATTGGACATGAGTCCATCGCTTCAGTATTGGTCCGGGAGGAAAGAAGCCAGTAGAGCCTAATTTATTATGTCAGTAAGATACTTAGAGGCTCGGAGATCCGGTATCCCAAATTAGAAAAACTTACTATGATGGTCGTCCATACATCTAAAAAGCTCAGGCAGTATTTTCAAGCTCATTCGATAGTGGTCAGAACTAATTTCCCCTTAAAGAAGATTCTCCAGAGCCCTGAAATTTAAGACAACTCATCCAATGGTCAATTCAGTTAGGTGAATTTTATATTAGCTATGAGCCTCGTCAATAAATCAAAGCTTAAGCATTGGTAGACTTCATTCAAGAAATGATAGTAGAAAAAGCAGTCTCTATCTCTTACCGGAGTGGAAACTGTACATCGATGAAGCGACTGGGGCACAAGGATCTAGCATTGGGGTTATTCTCATTGGACCAAGCAAGGTCATAATTAAATATGCAGTCCAAAAAAAGTACAATGCCACAAACAACGCAACTGAGTATGAAGCATTACTAACAGGACTTAAGTTGGCCATAGAGGTCAGGGTTAAACATCTCAAAATCTACTCTGACTCTCAAATAGTGGTCAATCAAGTCAAGGGAACATACTAAGTTAAAGAGCTAAGCATGATCAAATAAGTAGAGATGGCAAAACAGCTTCTAAAGAAGCTGGAACAAGAAGGGGGCAATGGGAAATACTGCAAATCCCCATAAGTGAAAACACAGAAGCAGACTTGTTAGCAAAATCAGCAGCAGAAGCCAGCCAAGTATTCAACGAGCTTGAGTTAACCGAGGAACTGGCTAAATCGAGCATCGAAGAAGCGAAAATCTTGAACACTCAGGAAGTGACAAAATGGATGAAGCTGATCATTGAATATCTGGATCATGGAACCCTACCTTAAGACAAACTTAAAGCTCAGAATCTAAAGCTTAAAACTGCACACTACTCTATGTAAAATGGAGAACTTTACAGAAGATCTTTGTCTCATTTATGGTCAAAATGAGTATCTCCGGAAGAAGGCAACTATCTACTTAGAGAAATCCATGAAGGGATATATGGAGCTCATGAAGCCCAAAGCTCATTAGTCAGAAAGGCATTATTGCAAGGGTACTACTGGCCAACCATGTCCAAAGATGTGCTGCAGCTTGTCCAAAAGTGTTCCAAGTGCCAACAGTTTGCTCGTCTGAATCACAAGCCATCTAATACCCAACATCCAATTGGAAGCCCATGGCCCTTTACTGTATAGGGAATGGATATCTTAGGACTCTTCCAAAACTCAACATCCCAGAAGAAGTTCCTTATTATGGCCATTGATCACTTCACCAAATGGGTAGAAGTCGAGGCAGTCCCAACTATTACAAAGGCTCGTATTCAACACTTCTTTTGGAAGGAAGTCATCTACAGATTCAGAATACCCCATACTATGATCACAGATAATTGGAAGCAGTTTGACAACGAGAAATTCAAAGAATTCTATTATGATCTAGGCATCAAGCTCAGGTTCACCTCAGTGGCTCATCCTCAGACGAACGGACAAACAAAAGTCACTAACAGAATCATCATGCAAGGATTAAAAAAGAGACTGGATGAAAAGAAAGGAAACTAGGTGGAAGAGCTCAATAATATTATCTAGGCATACAGAACAACACCTAGAAATTCAATTGGAGAAACGCCCTTCAAACTAACATACGGGATGGATGCACTGATACCTGTAGAGATCGGATCATCAAGTTACTAGGTAACAGGAGAGTTAGATCTAGAAATCAACAACATCAATGCTCGGATATGCCTAGACTTGCTCGAAGAGAGAAGAGAACGGGCATCCATTATCTCGGAAGCGCAGAAACTAAAAGTCGTTGGATATCACAACAAACATATCCGACCAAAGCAATTCAAAATCAGCGATCTGTTGCTAAGAAGAGCAGACATTAGCAAAGGCAGTTATGGAATAAGCAAGCTCGGACCTAACTAGGAAGGCCCTTACCAAGTCGCAGGGTGCATACAAGATACAAGATATGCAGGGAAAAGAATTATCGAGATATTGAAATTCAGATAGTCTGAGAAAGTATTATCGATAGAGAATTGTAATTAAGTAAAGAAAGATATGTTCTGGCTTAATAAAAGTACTCTTTCCATTGATTTTCAAAAGTTTCTACATTCAAAAAAATGACTAAGTATTTACATTAGCCATGGATGCATGAGGCACATCAGCATCACCAGACACTAGGTTTGGATCTTCTGAAGATTGATTTTCGATTGCTGGAACAGTAACCTCAGTAGACGATTTCTCTTCAGCTATCAAACAGTTGCTCGAAAGTGATCTCATTAGCAATAATAACCTTCTTCCCAGCGGTCTTTGGATCCTTTTGCTACTCAGGGGCAAATTTCATTACAGCCTCCGCTTCAAAAGCCATCTGTGCTAGATCATTGAATGTCAGCGTATCCAACTCAGAAAAGTCCAAATCCCTATGTTGAGCGAGCAATACCTTCCGAGACTCAAACTTGTAAGCTTTGAGGAAGTCCTTCACCATCTTTTATAGGTTTTCACATCATCGCCTTAGGACTTCTTTTCTTCCTTAAGCTCTTTCTTCATACGGGCAAGCTAGGAATCTTGTTCCTCTATTTTTCCAGTAAGCTAAACCTAGGAATGCTTGAGCTTTTGGACTTTCTTCTGGCACGCTTCGACCTCAGATCTCCCTTTGGCTTAATCGGTCTCTGCAATCTCTAAAGCACGCTTGGCTACGCTGAATTTTCTCTAGTAATATAGCTCAATGGAACTCAGCTTTTGCTTCTTTAAGTTGTTCTCGCTCTTTAAAAAATATTGGTTGTCCTTCCACAGTAACAACCCCTGTCCAAAATCAGAATCTTCTAAACAATAGACACAACAACATCATCAGAATAATACCTCCAAAGTGTATGAAATCAAAGCGTGTTGGGCAGCTTGTCTTTGTCAAGGTCCATCCACCAAAAAATATCCGTTGGTAGACGCAACAACTCGGTATAATGATCCTGAACTTGGCTATTCTGAATGCTCAAAGGATTCATCTTCTAAAGAATGAATTTCCTTATCTCTGAGAAACCAAGAATCTGCAGACGCTTGATGTATAGTCCGCTCCCCTCTATCAACTCCTCTTCATCCAAAGCCTCGTCACGGGTTCACTTTCTACGAACCTCAGCAGCTTACGCTTGAGTTGGGTTTATTGCCAGATCCTCTGCAGCACTTGATGGGGGATTAAAGTGAAACTCAAGAACCTTCGGGTCTTGAGTCAGATCTGTCACCTCCTATCCTTGCTCCTGCGCCTCTGTTTGCTTATCATCTAAAAGGTCTACTCCGTCCACAAAAGCAAAATAATCAGCCATCTACAATATAAAACGAAAAGACAAAAGTCTGAAGATACCTTCAGAAGCTCGAAACTTACTAGCTACAGTCCTATCCCCAAGATAGACTCTCCGAATGTATCACCGAGAACAATTCTCAGCAGAGATACCCTTGCACACACTCTCTTCATGTAACCGATGCACCAATTATTTGTCCTCTTCAGGTAGACTCAGAAGACGCCTTACTTTGTGGCATTCATCCACCCATATGCGCCGGATATCAATAAAATCGGAATGATGCTCGATTACAAAAAATTTGTGCTTTTAGGACTTCTGTGAGTCCGGAAGCTTGACAAAAATACTATTGTTTAGGGTGCCAGATAGTGAGAAAGTCAGTTCTCCCTTTTTCTTATTCAAACTATACATGAACCTAAACATTTCTAAATCTAGTTCCCTATTTCCTCTATGTACAAGTTCTATATACCCTGTTAGAATCTTGTAGCTATTAGGATGAAGTTGCCCAAGAGCAATGTTGAACCTATTTAAAAAAGCCTTCACAAATGGGTCCATGGGAAACCGTAAACCACCTTGTAATTGATCTGCATAAACCACCATTTTTGCCATATCTCTAAAAGACTCATGGGCCCTAAAACTTTTCTCCATGGTGTGCAACAAAAAATCCCTAGGAATGCCATACCTTCACCTATACCACTTTAATATACCCTTGTCCACCCGAGACTCAAACAAGTCAGATTTTACTTGTTCTCGAGGAGCCATGACACTTATAGAAAGAAAATAGAGAAGAAAGAAAATGGAAAGAAAAGCTTTCACCTTGGTTTTAAGGCAAATGAGGAGAACACTGTCGTAGAAAGCAGAATAGTAAAAAGCACAATGGCAAGCAGTAGAAACCTAAAGCAACAATTGCAGCCATAAGCAAAGATGCAAATGACAAAGAAGGCATGGGTTTTTAAAGCAAATGGAAGGTTCTAGAATACCTTCCAATGCCCCTACAAATACCAGTAACTTTTCACTTCCTTAAGGGCATTTTCAAAACAATGACAGCTCACTATTCGAGCAGTTATGATGGCAGCAGCCCAAACATCACATCTTGTAACAAGCGAACAGACGCAACAATTATACAAATTTAAAATTCAAAAAGCATATCAAAAGGCGTGAAACTTACAAGTCGTGCATCTTGCTGCTAGCTATCCAAGATCCTGGGTCACTCTTCAGCATCGAGCATCTCACAAAGTCGAGTATATATGGAAACTCGCATCCTCAGGTCACTCATCAACACTGAGCATCTCACAAAGTCTAGTATATATGAAAACTAGCAGCCTCAGGTCGCTACTCAGTACTGAGGATAACTTTAAAACTCCAACACTAGTTGGTCCCATGGTGCGTGTTACCTATAACACTGGTGGGTTACTTCCTCGGGACGCTGAGTATTAAACTCCAGCACTAGCTAGTCTCATTCTGCGTGTTTTAAAAACACTAGTGGCTTAATCCCTTGGGAAATTTTTTAACATCGAGCATCTATAAGTCCAGCTGGTATCTCTCTATTGTTTTACTTTGATATCTGAAATTCAAAGACTTGGTACCGAGCATCTTCATCTTCAGTGACTGAGGATGGCCACCTCAACTCACACTTTCGTCACCAAAGAAGACTATCATCGTCTCTTCCTCATAATTCTTTACTCCAAGTTAATAGCAATGAATTCACTGGACTACGAAAATCTCAAACATAAATATCCAATCAGACTTGCAAGGGGGACTCTTGATACCCTATAGGTATATTCTTATTCAATTAATATTTTATCTTCCTAAATAAATGGTTACTTGCAGAATAAGGATGCCCAGTCCAAATAGGAAAAGGAGTCCCTAATTAGGAAGACTCCCAGATTAGAAAGGAAACCTCTCAAATAGAAACAAATCCTATGCAGAAGAGGAATCATACTCCTCTCAAGTTTGAGCATTATATTCTCTATAAATACCCCTTACTTCTTCTCCCCTTATTATTCATTCTACTCTTTTAGCTCATTACTCTCTCTCTCTCCTTATCTCTCAAAATTCTCTATCTATTCTCTCTAACTTAAGCATCGGAGGGTTTGTGGGGGAAATCTCACATCTCACCTTGCTTCTTTATTGGTTGCTTGTTCGCAAGACTCAGAGGTTCCGAAAATCAAGTTATCAATTATGAACTAAACATCTTCAATTGTTGTTAAACCAAATAATAAATATCTTCAGCTGTTGTAACAACAATAAATAAACAAAATTTTCTCCTTTTATATTCTTAAAGAATAATAATTTTATTTTTTTTACTTTAATTTCTTTATTAAAATGTCTAACAACTTTTTTTTTTTAAATTTATTTGATACTTATTGATCATCAATATGTAATAAGTTTACGATCCTTATGATATATGTGTAATATCAACAAAAAAAACTGAAAAAATAAAAAAAAAATTAACAAAAATCAACAAATTGAAACAACAACTGAAACAACAAAAATCAATAAAATTTAAGGGTTGTTGATTATTGTTGATTGTTGTTGATTTTTATTGATTTTTGTTATTTTTTAATTTTTTAAATTATTTTTTCATTATTAATAATAAAATTAATGCAATAATTGTTTTTAACTTTTATTAGTATTAATGATTAAAATAATAATTTTTTGATATATTTCATAATTTTTATTGTTATTTTTTTTATTTTTAACAAAAATCAACAAATAAAAACAAATAGAAACAATAAAAACAACTAAAATCAACAAAAGCAATAAAAAATTGCAGTTGTTGATGTTTGTTGATTTTTATTATTTTTTCAGTTTTTTATTATTAATAATAAAATTAAGACCACAAATATAATTTTTACTTTTATTAGTATGAATAATAAAAAAATAATTTATTTGATATATTTCATAATTTTTTTGTTTTTTTTATTGAAAAATAATTATTTAATACTATGGATAATTTTTAGTTTAATTAGTTTAATTTCTAAATTCTAAATAATTATGAAAAAAATTATTGAAGACTATGGGTAATTTTTAGTTTAATTACCTTATTAAGATTGGGTTGGGCTTTATTTTGAAGGAAAAAGAGAAGTTGGGCTGGACTGGGCTGGGCTTTATACTCAAGCAGAAAAAAAAAAATCGAAAGGGAGCATGAGAAAAAGAAGAGCTGATCTGATATGGTGTCCCACGAAATCCATCTTCACAACTACAGGCTCGCAGAGAGCGCGAGAGAGAAGGTGTGTATGTGTGTGATTGTTAGTGCCCGGCAAATCTAACGTAATTGTGGAAATTTGAAAGGCAACAAAATTCTAAAGATGTCTTTTTTTTAATCAAATCAGCAATCCTCAACTTACAGTGATGATAATGGCTCTGCAACTTCACCAATTGCCGCCGTTGCTTTCTTCTTCTCCTTCTTCTTCTACTTCTTCTTCGTTTTCTATACATACCAATTCTCTCTTCTTTTACCACAGCCATCGACGACAATGTCAACCTTGCTTAGGAAGAAAACTGAGTAGCCTCTGTTTATACCAAAATACATGTGACAGCAGCTGGAGAAGGAGGAGGAAGAGGGGCTTGTTAGCTGGTAAAGAAGAAATTGAATTGCGTGTCCAAGATGAAGAAGATGAGGAGGAGGAAGAAGAAGAAGAAGCACCACCTCCCTCCCCTCAAGACCTTCAATATGTTCAAGAAATCAAAAGGGTATTTATGCTCTAACATTTAGTTTTGCCATTAATTGGATGTTAACTTCTTCTGTTCTTGTTAGGTGTTGGATCTTCTGAAGAAAAATAGAGACATGCTTTTTAATGAGGTAAATGTTGCTTAATGTTTGTGGGCGCGCGCCAAATGTTCCATTGATTTTTTTTTTTTCTTTTAAGCTCAGTCACTCAAGTATTATATAGCAAATTTGACTTTCCTTATTATTTTCTCTTTTGTAGTTAGCTATATCAATTGCTAATGGATGTATTTTACAGGTGAAGTTGACAATAATGATTGAGGACCCCAGAGAAGTTGAGAGAAGGAGGCTACTTGGCATTGAAGATGATAATGCCCCAACAAAAGACGACTTGGCTGAAGCTCTAGAACAAGTGAGTCCTTCCTTCTATATCTAATCCACGCTTTATGTCAACTGTCATTCAATTCATTCTAAAGAGTTGCAAATGTGGATGAATTTATATATCCGAATTGAATTGCACACTTACTAGCAACATTCTTGCTCATGCGAAGAACACCTTGTTGGTGAATAGAAGGAATTAAGTTCTAGCTGTTGAGATAAGCTGCATCTTCTTTGGCATTTGATAGGGTGATGTACTAAACTTCAGAGCAAAGTAGGTGTGGTTGCTTTGTTGCTTTGCTTTGGTTTTTGAAACCTTCTTGTTTCTTACTCATAAGCGAAGTTATCAGAAATGCCATGCTTTGCAAATTCTTTGTTGGAATTGGAGTGACTATTGCTCCACTATTCCCATTTACTAACAGAAAGAGTCAAATATTAATGAACTAGAGTATGCCCACAGCTGAATCCACTCCAAGTTTTGTTTGCTGTCCTTATTTCTGATTAGTAAAATAGATTGTTGAGTAGTCTGGCTCTTCCATAAGAACCCTGTTGATCCCTAAAGAACCTTGAGATCTATTGATCCCTCTCAGTGTTTTTGGCACATACTCCTCAGATCACTTAGTAGCTGTATTATTCATGATCACAATATCTCCTGTTTCTTGATATGTCAACTTATGCAGTGGCACATGAAGTGGCTCACATATTGATATCAAGTTTTTCAGAATTCTGAGATATTGATGAGTTTATAAATTCGTTGCAACCTCTGAATGTTGGGATTTGAAACCTTTTTGTCATACCACATAAGGAGAAGAACTGCTGTCTCCTTAAATTGTGTAAAATTAATTCATTACTTCATTTATGTTGTCATACTTTTGTTCCTTATGTTTTAGGTTAATGAAGGTAAAATCCCGAAAAATCGTACTGCACTCCAAATGCTAGCAGAGGAACTGCTAAGTTGGCCTAATTTAGAGGTAACTTTTGACTTGATCATCTAGATTGTTATGGTTTTGACTTATGCTGGTTAGTAATTCATTATTCAGAATTTTTCCTTCATTTATCTTCAAAAGTTTTATGTTATTCCAATTCCTTTTATGATTCTGGTTATTAATTATTAGGATCAATTATAGAAGGCCCCAGAGACCATGACATTAAAGCTGGTAGCATTTTAGCATTAATGCCTCAAACTGCTTCAAGTTTTATGTCTTGTGAGATAGAATATACTTTATTCTAATGCACATTTGCCTTTTATTTAGTGAAATGGTTTGATGATTTTGGGATTTGCATCTTGCTTGTAACTTCAGCTGACACTGTTTTAGAGTTTTTAGGATTTGCTTTTTTACTTCTAAGTATTTATGGACAGATAGATGTCAATCAAGCTTAATGAGTCTTGTTTCTATTTTCATCTGAACTACTAGACTGTAGAAATTTCTTTTTCCATAGCATGCATAAAGGGTGAGCTAACAAAGTAGTGGGACAAAGTTAATCCTGACATTTGGCAAGAATCTGAAGTTATATGCAAAAGGTCCACCAAGGAAAACAAACAGTTACAGCAAAGGAACGAAGGAGAGTTGCCCCTGTTTTATTGATCTTCTATGTTGACATCATTTGTATTTCCTTTTTTCTCATGTTCTGGATTCTACAGTTACAGCAATTATTACCTAAGGTGGCTTTTTTTGAGTTTTGTATTTGGAATGTTAAACAAAAGCCAAATTGCACACGCCAAAGGGAATTGATTTTATAAATTTAACACATCTGCTCATCCCCACTGTAGAATTTTCTTGTCAGCGTGGTTTTAATAGTCCTGTTTATATATATGGCTCCTACCTTCATAAAAGATATATGCAATTTTGAAACTAATCAATTTCTCTATTCTTTTGTTCCCAAACTTTTGTATAGTACAATTTGGTTAATAACAATTTTCTTCATATCCAACTAATGAGAATGACCCGGGCTAAACCTTTTCTGAAAGCAACAAGAACATCTTATGTTGTTCTAATCCACAAATGATTTATCATGAATGTAAAAATCTTGCTTATACAAGTGTGTTCATTGAATAGGTTGAAGCACCAAAGAACAAGCCAAAAAAATCCCTATATGCAAAAGCTACTGACACTGGTATAGATCCTCAAGAAGCTGCTAAGAGACTTAAAATTGATTGGGATTCAGCTGCTGAAATTGAAGATGTTGACAACAGTGATGAGCCAGATGTGCCTCCAGCTGTGGTTTGTTCTCTTCTTTGATTCGTTTAACATGTGTACTTCGCAGTGGCCTGCTTATGCTGCAGTTATTTCATAGCTGGGTTTCATGACTGCATCACTGATCCAATTTTTCTTGGTCATGCCACTTATCTCATAATTAGAAATAGCTGTTACAATTTGACTTTCAAAGCACTAGAAATGAATAAGATGCTATAGAGTTGAGCTTCCCTGCCAAGATGGTTGTGATTTCATATGGCCTTTATGGATTTCTACAATTCAGTACGCACTAAATTTCATTACTAAGAAAACAAGAAAGAGGAAAAGAAAAGAACGGCAGAGTTGCATTGTCATATATATATATATGTATATATATGTTGAAATTTTTTATCTAGGATGATAAAATGAATTTATACAAATTCTTTTTCTGCACACCATTACTTGTTGGGTATCATTCAGATCACATATACTTCATAAATTTGACATAAGGAATCTAATGCTGGTCAAAAGCTGCATATTTTGTGAGTACAGCATAAAATGATTCCCTATTCAGAAACATTTATTTTCTGCATCGTCCATTGTCGAAGTTATAACCAAGAAACTCAATCTCATGCAGGGTTATGGAGTACTATACCTGGTCACAGCTTTCCCACTCATCATTGGTATTTCAGTAGTACTAATCTTATTTTATAATTCCTTTCAGTAGAAAATTTTATTGTGTTGTTTAAACTTTTTTGTTATGTATATTTGTACAATTTGAATACCATGGTGGTGAACTAAAATGAGAGAAGAATGGAAATAAAATTTTGTACTTGTCAGTTTGGATAATTTGACGCTTGCTGAGCCGAGGCGATGACAAGTCTCTGAAGAAAATTTCTCTTCATGCCCCTCCTCCTCCTCCCTCCCTCTCTCTCTCTCTCTCTCTCTTCATTTTATTGAGCGAAATCAGGCATGGTTGAAATCTTTTATAAGCTGGTTATAACCAAGAAAGAAACAAGTAAACATAACAAACAAATTACGTTATAGCCCTGTTAATTTAGGATGAAAAATAAAAAAAAAATTCCCAATTTAGGTAGTTTTGAAACTAATTTCCAATTTGAGGTAAAAACTAATTCAAAAAATTTATTCCGCCACTGTGAGTGGCGGAAATGCCAAAGGACAGCATTTTCTTCACTCCAATTGGCATAAATATTTTTTGAAAAAAATAAAAAATAAAGCAACTCCAGCAATTAAGATAGCGGAGTTCTATGAATTTCTATAAATTGTAAGAAGTTCGTCAGTCTGTTTAAATAAAAAAATTTCAAGTCTACCAAACTGAATGGCGGAGTTCCCGCCAAACTTAGTTCCACATTGACACAGCCTCATAAATCCACCAGTTTAAGTAGCAGACTTAGTACAAATTTAAAAAAAAAAAAGCAAAGCAAATAAAACAAAAGCTTTGTGGTCTTCAAGTTGATGGACATGTGAATGATAGAAGGTAACTCCGCCATGTTGACTAGCGGAGTTGCATAAATTTAGAACTCAATTATTTACCACTTGTTAGTTCCAAAGTGAACAGTTCTTATACAACTACTCTTTTATATTCTTCTTAGTACTCATTTTCTTGATATTGTTACAACCTCTCTTCTTCTTCTTTTTCTTATTATTATTATTTTTTTTTTCTCATTTTATCGTTCTTTTTCTTTTTTTTATTTTCTGTGGATCTTCTTCTTATCATATTATTCTTGCTATTATTTTATTTTTTATGGATCTTCAACAATAAATATCTATCAATAAGGTATGTTTTTAGGTTTTTTTTTAATAATAATGTTATATTTAATGTTAGTGTAAATATAAATTTTCTATATTACATTAGTTAATATTAATTAAAACATAATGTATAGTTTTATATTTTAGCTAAAAATAAAACTATAATATAAGTTGATTAATATAATGTTAGTTAAAATATAAATATAATGAACTTTAAGTTATATGTTAATAAAAATTTGTGTATTTTGTTAGTGTTTTAAAAATATAAAAATAATGTGATGTTCAACAATAGATAATAGTTATGAAAATTAAGGATTTAAATGTTATTATAATTTATTTGGTGAATTTTTAATTTGTTAGAAATGAATTTTTTTTCTGCAAAAGAGGTAAATTTTTAGTTTGTTAGCTGTAAATTTTTTTAATTTGTTAGAAATGAATTTTTTTTTAAATTGTGTAGTTGATTGGTACATATGTTTAAATTGTTTATTAATTTGAATCTATATTATTATGTTATTACAGGTTATCTGGAGGGAACACGATGACAATTTAAAGAGATTATTTTCTGCAAAACATGTATGTTTTTACATATTTATAGAAAATAATAGAAATGATGATTAATTTAAGTTGATGATTTTATTAAAATGTTATACAATTTTGATTTATATTTATTGTAAAATAAATAAAATAACATTTTTTTGTTACAATAAATGTAATTACAAAGAAAGATGTAAAAAAAAATCAAATAGGTAATGAAATGATTTTTTGCTATGTAATGAAAAAATATATTGTGATTAAAGTGTTTTCTCTATTTTGATGGTGGGTGACTTGATTAATTTTATTGGATTTAAATTTTTGGATTTGCATGTTAAATGTTTATTATGAAAATAATAGATTAATTTACACCACTTTTTTAGATTGATGCTAAAAATATATTAATTGACACCAATTTTTTAGATTAATTGACACTAAAAATATATTGTGATTAAAGTATTTTCTCTATTTTGATGGTGGGTGACCTTTTTTAAAAAAATTTATTGGATTTAAATTTTTTATGTTAAATGTTTATTATAAAAATAATAGATTAATTGACACTAATTTTTAGATTAATGGAAAATAATAGATATGAATTTCTATGTGAAGATAACTTTATTTAGTGAGTTGTTAGTTGTGAACAATTTTTTTATTCTTAGATATGAAATGTTTTTGTTAACATATAAAATTTGTAAATTGTTTAATTAATTATTAATTGTTTAGTTATTTAATAATTTTTTTTCAATTTATTATGACTCTACAGGTTTTTTGGGAGGAAACATCGTAGTCGCTTGGATTTATTATTTAGCATCAAAGAGGTTTTTTTTTATATATATAAATAATGAAAACAATTGAAATGTGATTTAAAACATTGGTGAATATGATACAAATATTGGTGTTATATTTGTAGTTGAGATAATTTATATTTTAGATTTAGTTGCAATTAAATAATTTAACAAATATTCTTATTAAATTTGTGTACATTTTTATTATATTTATAATTAAGATAATTTATATTTTAACAATATTTTAAAATTATATTTATTATGTAATATCTTAACAAATAATTTGAAATTATAATAAGTGTGATATGAAATAGGAAAATATGACGACAACATGATCTCTAATGATTTATTAGGGTGGTGAAATGATTGAAATCGAGTGTGGGCTGACTGTTACTATTGTGTATTCTAGAATGGTCAATTTTAGTGAGGAATTTTGATTTTGAGGGATTACAGAATAAAATTAGAGCTGCACTAGAATAATTGATGTTGTGATGATTAATAAAATATTATTTAGACATCCACTTATAGGATACGGTAGACAAATGGTTTTTTGTTTGATGGAAACTCAGGTTGCATATGATGTTAGACAAATGTTCGAAATGGTTAGTCAATTTCCTAGTTGGTTAATAATTGAACTATATGTTGAATATAGCGATGTTGGAAAGGGGTATGTAAATTTTGATGAAGTTGAGGAGGAGGATGCGTGTGTTGATGAGGAGGAAGACAATGAACTTGATGACAACAAATAGGAGTTCTGTGATGGTTATAACACTAACAAGGACGATGAAGAACATTTTTTTTATGAAGATGATGATGGCAATGACAACAATGATGATGATGTTGATGATGATAATAATGATGATGATGTGATGGTTAGATTAGTTGAATGTTTGAATAGAGAAGTGACACCATATGTGTCTAATGTTTGTTCACAGTTTGAATGTGTTAATATTGAAGAAATGCAAGTGAATCAGAATCCCTCAAATGTTAATATCATGTTTTGGGATCCATCAAAAGAATTTTCCAAGTGTATGTTGTTTCACTCTAGAGAAGCAGTAAAAATAGCTTGCAAACTATATTCAATAAGAGTTGGGAAATAGTTTTGAAGTTATGAAATGAAAAAGAATACAATTACACTAGTTTGCAATCTCAAATGCAATTAAAGAGTACGAGCAACTAAGAAGAAATCAATTGGTTTTTGGCATATAATAAGATATGATGGTCCCCACAAATGCTCCTGAACAGAGTCGAGACAATTAGAATTTTGACTATGAATTGATATTTGGTTACATTCATGCAATGCTACAAGAGTAGCCTGGCATTAAGGTAAAAACATTGATTACAAGGCTGGTAGAGCAATTCAATATTACACCTACATATAATAAAGTTTGGAAAGCAGAACAGAAGGCAATTGCAAATTTGTGGGGTGATTGGGATGACCCATATAAATTATTGTGTGACTTTATGAATGTTGCAATGTTTGGTAATCTCGTTTCTGTATGGCACTATAAAGAGAAGGCATATATAATAAATTATCGTCTTATTGAAGGTGTCAGACAATTTGAGCAGATTTTCTTTGTATACAAACTATGTATTTATAGGTTCAAATATTGCACACGTATCTTGTATATGGACTGGACATTTTTGTATGGAAAGTATAGAAGTGTTTTGTTGACCATAAAAGTAGTTGATGGAAACAATGCTATATTACTTGTTGCATTTGCTTTAGTGAAAAAATATTATAAACATAATTGGGAGTATTTCATGTCAATATTACAATTTTGTATTTGTGATGGGAGAGATGATATTTGTATAATTTATTATTGTCACATTGGCATAAAACATGTGATGAAGCAAACAACATGATGTGCTAATCCACATTGATATTGTTTGCGCCATGTAGTTAGAAATTATAATACAAAGTTAAAGAATATGGCAATAAAGAACATCATTGAGAAAGCAGGTACATCAAAATGAAATACCTGTAACAACCATGATATTGAATGTTGATATATCTTAAAAGTTAAAAATAATGGCTTTTTTTTTAACTAGGTTGGGAGAATAAAAAACATAAACTTAACAAATGGATGTCAATATTTGAGGTAAGGCAACAAGAGTCAAAGTTGTGGATTAACAAAATCCTAAAGAAAAAAATGACTTTATTTCATGATGATGGTCATCAACATGGTGTAATGACAATAAACTACACAGAATATGCGAATGCTATGTTGAAGAGCATAGGATAGATGCCTATAATAGCCATGATGCAAAATATTTTTCAGCAATTGGTTGATATGTTTGATAAACATCGAGCAAAATATACATAATGGATGAATGAAGGGTATTTGTGGACACCTAAATGTGTCAAGATTATCGAACATGGGATTGATAATATGAATGGCCATATCATAAAAAGATATGATCAGCAAAATATGGTCTTTGAAATAACCATTGCTTTCAACCATTCCTTTAAGAAAAGGTGGACACAAATAATTCATCGATCTTTTGAATAGATGGTGTACATAAAGTAAATTCCAATAAACTAAAATACCATATTCTCATGCAATTTCTGGATGTTTAGCTTAGGGCATTGACTACCAAGAATACATTACTTCTTTCCACTCAGTTAGCCAAATTCTTACATGTTGGTCTAGTTTTTTTGTCCCTTTAGGTCATCCTGATTATTGGCCAAAGTCAGAAGAATTGTCGTTTGTACCAAATCTGGATTAGAAGAGAAAAAAAAAGGAAGACTGAAAGCATCACACATTAGGAATGAAAAGGGCCAACGACCTTCTCAGGCCACAACAAAGAATTTCTATCGGAAATGTGGTCAACCGGGCCATAACTCAAGGACTTGTGGATTAAATTAAAGTTTAAGTTAAACTTCTGTTGTTTATATTGTTCATGCATGATTTTTTTATTTTAATAAATTTATGTTTGTTACTATGTTTTTTTATTTTCTGTGTGTATTTATAAGTTTTAATTAAATTTTTGTCAATTAGGAATGAATAAAAGGCAAAAAAAAAAAAACAAGTTGCATCTACCTCACTTGAAGGACGTAGTAGAAATAAGCTAAAATTTGTTGATAAATATGAAGACCCTAATGGTGTCATATGTTATGCTAATAAAAGGGAGTTCCAAAATCTTCCAACTTATTATGCTCTTGAATAGAGAAATGCAAATCGTATATTTCTCAGATATCACATAAAAAATTTAGATGATCTTGGAGATTCATCTAATATGATTGCAAGGGTAGCTCCGAAATAAGATCGCTTATGGGAAATAAGATGTGAATTAGAAGCTCATTGTGGTTACCATGAGGTACCAATACCCAAAACTATCTTAGCTACACTACCAAGACAAAGTAGAGCAAAAATCGAAGTTGTAATGACCCAATTAAAAAAAGAGATTGATATAATGAGTAAATGTTTAGAAAATTATCATAAGGACAATGACTTATTAAGGTAGTAGTATGAGTCAAAATCAAAATGTAGTTTGACACATATAGATACTAAGGACATACAAGATTATAGTGATTTACTGACCTTATAAAATATCTTCCCTTTTGTTTACCAAAGTGTTGTTAATGTATTGTAAAAATTTATAGTTATTAAATTCTGTATTATGAAATATTCATTTACTCCCGATTCTTCAAGTTTAATTTTATAGGAACAATGTCTAGACATTATGCTGTAGAAGATATTTTTAGGGTCACACAATGTCATTAGTCTCTAAATGATGATTTTTTATATCCATTGGATCTAGCCCAACATGATAGTTATGTTGTTTTCGTGAAAATGATTTAAGAATGGAATTTTCATGTACAACAATCTAAAGCATTGCGTGAAGAAGCCATAGAACTTGAAATACGAGTTTCTAAATGATAGGCAATTGAAATGAGATGAAGTAATTTGACTAAAATACAAAATGCACTGTATTGAATTAGAAAAGAGAATTATCGCATAAAAATACGGTTGAATAGATATTTCTTTCATCGGTGTGCACAAGAGTTCTTTAAAGATGGTGATCAATGATAAGCTTGCCTTTTTAATTCAATAGTGCATTCACATGAATACACGTCCGATATTGAAATATCATATTAGGAAACTTAATATAATAAAACACATTGAATGTAACTATTGTAGAACAAAAGCCATTACTCTTCATCTTACATTTCATAGTCTAACATATACATTGTATAATTTAAAAATTTTCTTACCTTATACTTAGTAAGTGTTCTGCCCATTACAGTTGCTTGACTTTAGCAAATTTTAAAAAGTAATATCTTGATCTTTTGATGAACATCTGATTATTCTCATCTCAAATTCTTTTGATAGTAACCTCATATTTTGATCAGTTTCTTCATTCCATTAATAATGACGAACGTCGTACAATAGGAGATCCTGATTCATGTAGTTATAAAACTAAATTCTCATATTCATGAACTCTTAATGACAATTCACATCTCAGGCCAGCATAATATTCTTTACTATCTAAAAATTTTAGTTGTCGATAATCATCATCATATTCTGGTAGTAGCCACAACCTGCCTCTACCATTTCTTAAAGCACCAACCATATGTTATTTTCTTTCATAATAAGAAGATTGGTGAAGTTAATTTCATAACAATAGATTACCTCTTTATTTATATTTTTGTAGTTTTGTAGTTTTATTATTATTTTATATATTGATATGTTCTCGTTTCTCATTTGTATTGGTAGATATGGAGCATAACGTTGAACCTTGCGACTACCTTTAGTCTGACCTTTACGATAGTTCATTATTATATCTACAGAGGGAGTATAGATCAAAGGCTATATGGCATGATAGGGTTTGAATTTATTGTACTTCTTCATTTACTGTACATGTATTCAATATTTAATATTTTTCCATTATATATTGAAAATATTTTTTGATTGATTTTTCAGCTTGAAGATCTAATAATATCATGTCGACGTAGCACAACAATGAAGAACTTTTACGATAATATGACTTCTGAAATGGAATATTTATTACAGGACACTAGATTTCTTGATCTTTCACAAGTACAAATATCTCATTATGATTGACACCTCATTACCGCACTTCTAGAGCGTTGGAGACCAGAGACATATACATTCCATCTTTCTGATTGAGAGATGACTATTTCGCTTCAGGATATTGGTATATTGACTGGATTGCGATTGAGGGGCATCCCATTATAGGCAGAGTCTGATATGATTATGTCAACTTATGTCAATCACTTCTAGGGATTGCACCACTCTAGAGGATGTACATCATTTATTGGCCAAGAGTTCATAATTTCGGACACACTTCTTAGCTCTGCCTAAGTTTGCTGACCAAATGACTTTGCACAGACATACACGTGCATTTATTTTACAGATCTGTTCATCTTTATTGTTCCCGACTATTAATATGGGAAAATTTAACTTGCATTTTTTTAAGTATTTAGATAACATCGGCACCATTGGTCAGTACATCTAGGGATCTGCATCTTTAACTTTTCTATATAGAGAGCTATGTAAAGCATTCAGATTGCCACATGTTGCCCAGATTGGAGGCTTGTAATATCTGCTTCAATTATAGGCTTGGCAGTGATTTCCTTTTCTCACTCTAACACTACGCAATAGTGTAATTCCATTAGATGCACCTCTAAGGAAAAGGTATAAAATTTTTTCTTTTGTAGTAAGAAAAATTTTAAATTTACAACATATTTAACTAACTTAAATATGAAATTATTTCAGATGGAGCAGATCCTGAACCACTACATCTATTCCGACGTAAATTGTTATTTTTATTTTTGCAAATTATCTGGGAGCCCTATAGCAATGAAGTTATTTAACTTCTTCCAACTTGTTGTTTACAGCGCCACAACATTTGGCGATCAATATTGCCACTCATTTGTATTCATATTATTGAATGACACTAACCTAACAGGGTATTACGTCAATTTGGATTTGCCCAGCCTATATTTGATCCACCATTCCATCTTGATGCTTTGAATCATAACGACTTACATTACCAAGATGCTTATTGGATAGTTAAACATATGCATTGGGTAGATCTTTGGGCTCATCGTACTCATAAAGTTATGGGAGGTATACCTTCACATCGATCCATACATTATCATTCCTAGTATTTGGAGTGGTACCGATATGTTACTCGCACATGGATCTCACTTATGAGTGCTCGCTTGAGAGCATTTATATGTACATAATCATTCTTAGTCAATAACAGTTTAAATTTTTGTATTAATGTTACATACTGATTTCTTTTCTTTTTAAACATGTAGGCTAATGCTTTTAAGTATATATCATTGACATAAGATGTCGATCAGGCTACTCGACTATCTAATAGTGTACAGTTTGCACTTAATGATTATAAGTGCAGAGTTAGTGATGATATGTTGTGACCCCAACCTACACCAGCACATGTTCCACTCCCAGAACACTTATAGAATGTCGGAGCTGTTGATGAGTAGAGTGTTCGACATAATCAGCATTATGCATAACAATGTGCTCCAGTTGATACACCTCCTTTAACACCAACTTCCATTTTTCCTATTCCTCCTCTTTCCTCTTTTCATAAATAAATGTCATCATCATCATCTCTTGATGATATTAACCTTCTAACTACATTTGCTGATGTTACTGCTCCCTCTTTATCCACTTTTAATCCAGTCACTCAGTTTTGCTCTTTTTATCCCCCCAATCCATCTTTATCCTCTTTCATTCCTTCCCCTCATTTTCCATTTTCTTATACACACAGTCCATCTTTATCAACATTACCACCAGAGCTAACTCCTCCTACCCAGATTTAATTTTTTATCCATTTGATCCATTTCCATCACCTCCTCAGATGACGTCAGCTCCTAATCCCATAACAAATTTCCTTTCCAGGTTTAGCACTTCAATTCTTACATCATCAGCACCACAATTGCATTTTACACCTACAGTAACACCATCACAGTTTACACCACGTACATGCCCAAATCTTTTTGCACCTCATGACTTCACTCCTACTGATGATGATGATGACGATGATGATGATGACGATGATGATGATGATAATGATGATGGTGCTTCTCTTGTTGGTGGAGGAACATCCCATTTGTCACAGTTTATTGATATAACTCCGGTCAAATTACTTAGCGACATAACTTAAGTTTATAGTCAAAAGTGTAGAAAAAGAAGCCTTGTCAAACTTAATTTATTTTTATTTATTATTTATTATTTATCTATCATTAAACATTAACTTATCAAACTTAATATTATGTTCTTATTATTATTACTATTATAGTTATTATTATTATTGTTATTAAATACAATCTTCATTAATTATAATTTTATTAACTTCTATAATTATTAAATTAATCATAGTACTATTAATTAAATTCATAATTTTATTATTTTATTATTTTTTAAAATATGTAATATATAGTTTATTAATATTATACAATACATATATGGATTACCAACACAATTAATTTTTTTTCAATATCTAAAAACATTAAAAAAAAAGCCAATTGGTATAAAAAAAGCCAAACGTTTTTTACCTACTTTAATTTTATCCAAACTTATTAACCTTTGCAAAAATCTCCTAATTTCATATTATTCTTTGCAATTTTAGCACAATTTTCTTTTCTGTCAAAATTAAACCCCTAGCTGTTCAAAATTAAACTCATTATAATAATGGACCCCACCGTCACATCAGCAAACCATGGTAAAATGAGAACCATGGTTTGTTGTAACAGCAGTGTTTGGATTGTTCATCTTTGTTTCCTACTCCACAACCATTCTCACTACCTCCTTCCTCTCTTGGGATTCCATTAAACACCCCGCCCTATTCAGTTCCTCAAGAAAAACTACACAACACTTCCTTGCAACATTTAAATCAATACCGACATCAAATTTACTAGAATCAAATGGATAGAAGAATATTAATGACTCTAGTACCAGTTTCGCAGGATTATAAATACTTTTAAAAGCTTCAAATAATGTATTTCTCAACACAACATGCTCTTTTACATGGTCATTGAAGTACAATAACAATGACTTGCAGCTATCTAAGGGTAAAGATGAAGTCTTTGAGGGTTCAATGGTTTTATCATTATTTTTAGTTTTTAGGTTTTCATTTTTGGATTGAACAAAGGATTTTTTTTTTAACTATTTGATTTTAGGTTTTGGGTTTTTGTCTTCGAATTGAGTAGGAGGGTATTTAATGTGAAGGTGATTACTTTCAAGGCGTTTGAGCTTATTTTTTATTAAAAGGAAATGATCTTTGAGGTCTTGTCATTGAAGAATGAAATTAGCAAGTGTAGAAGTGTAATTCTTGAGTTTTCTAAAGGAATTACAAAGATTTTGAGGGTTTGATTGTTGTTGATAAGGTTCATGATCCATTGAAGAAGACACTGAAAAGAAGAATCAAGAATGAGGAGTCTGAATTCAAATGCTAAATCGAATTAATATGGGAATTTAATGAGAGATTAAATAAAAAGATGATGGAAGTTCTAATTTTTGTAAAAAAAAAAACCCTAATTAATATGCTAAATCAACATTTTCTTTACAGTAAACAAGTTCTCATTTTATTATAGTTTGCTGATATGGCAATGGGGTCCATTAGTATATTGAGTGTACTATCCATGTCAGCAATTAGGGGTTCAATTTCGAAAAAAAAGTAAATTGTGTTAAAATTGCAAAGAATAATATGAAATTGGGACATTTTTGCAAAGGTTTATAAGTTTGGATAAAATTGCAATAGGTAAAAAACGTTTGACTTTTTTACACCAATTGGCAACAAAAAAAATTGTTATCTATATTTAGTGAAATTGTTAACTTAATATTATACAATATATATTGTCCCTATATTTCTCTTGCATGAATTCACATACATGAAAGTTGTCATACAATGTTACTAAAAAAACAAAAGTGGCCCTAAAACACTTATTAATTTAAAAAAAATTAAATTGACAACTCCGCCAATTGGGATGGCAAAGTTGTCATGAAATAAATAAAGAAATTAAATTATCAACTCCGCCAATTTTCATGGCGGAGTTGTTAAACAATATATATATATATATACACTAAATTTCATTTTGGTTCCATAACTTTAATTTTTATCTTTTTGGTTACAAAACATTGTTTTTAATTACACATAAAAGTTACCTAAAATAATTTTGGTCAATTTAGATGATGTAGCACATGAGAGTTTCATATCATACTGACACGCCACCTTCTTCATAAGGTTGTTGACCATAATTTTACTTTATTGTTGTTATGTTTTCACACTAAACCTTATAAAATAATGATCAAAAGTCTCATAAAGAAGGTGATGTGGTAGTGTGACATGATAATTTTATTAAATTGGACTATAATATGGCTACTTCAATGTACTAGGTCATCTAAATTAGCTGAAATTATTTTAGGTGACTTCTCTGTGTAATTAGAATCAATTTTTTAAACCAAAAAGATACAAATTAAAATTATATAACTAAAATGAAATTTAGTATAAAGTTTGGTAACCTCTGATACAATTTACCTTATATAATAGCATCTCCCCCAGTGTGGATGGTGGAATTGGCTTGCTTGCTATTCCCACTAGTGGAGTTTTGACTCCAACTCGATGCTATAAAAATTTACCTCAAATTGGTAGTAACTTTCCTAATTACCCCAAAAATTGTTGACTATATTTAGTGAAATTGTTAACTTAATATTATAAAATATGTATTGTCCCTATATTTCTCTTGCATGAATTTACATACATGACAGAGGTCATACAACGTTGCTCAAAAAACAAAAGTGGCCTTAAAACATTTATAGAATTAAAAAAATTAAATTGACAACTCCGGCAATTGAGATGGTGGAGTTTTCATGAAATAAAAAATAAATAAATGATCATCTCTGCCAAATCTCTACCAATGTGGATAGTAGAATTGATGTTCCACTATTCCCACTAGCAGAGTTCTAACTCCAAGTCCACGCTACCAAAATTCACCCGAAATTGGTAATAACTTTCCTAATTATTCCAAATTAGAAATTAATTTTACATCCACCCTAAATTGGAATTTTTTTTCTTTTTCACACTAAATTAGTAAGTAGCCTGAAGAATAGATACTTTAGTCACGCTCTAGTGGTTTTCTTATTCTTCTCTTCCTTTAGAATTTTACCACTTGCTATTTTGTAGTATTTTTTTTTAAAGGCAAATTCTTGCTTTGATAAGATGCCACAAGGGCTGGAATACAAGGGAAATAAGTTTCAATTCACCATGGATACCATGGGTGTCTTTAATACTACTCCTACTAACATATCTAAGGGTAAGACTACTTAGAAAGATAACCACTAACCAACTTCAATACGAAACTAAGGATCATGTTCAGTTAGTGATACAAAATAAAATATATGATCATAGAGGATTTAATCTAGGTTATCTATATTCGCTGCAAATGACTCCAGTACCTTGGTATTGGCATGTTGTGCCTCTTCCCCTTCAGAAGTAATTTTACCATTTTCAGCACTATAGGCTCTAGCTAGGGGCTTGACTTTGCTTCTCTTCCAGTGGGCTTTCTTAGGACTAGTTCTAGTTTTTTGAGGGCCTAAGAGAGCCTCAGCAGACAAAGCAGGGGTTATATCTAGCATTTGAGCTCTTGCCTTTTTCTTACTTGGGCTTTCCTCATGTTCATCAATGATTGTGAGGTCCAGCTGGATCACCACATCAATCAGGCTTAGCTTCACTTGGTTCTGGTCCAAGGCAGCTATATTATTTCCAGTTTCATTAGGAACTTTTAGAGCCAGTGTCTTTTCACTTGAGGACATGGCTATTGTATTGATAGCTTTCCTGAGTAAGTTTTTGTTAGGAGAGCTTTTCTGACCTATCTGTAGCGAGGCCATTTGGCGGTAGCATGCTCAAGACTTAGTGCACTATCTTCTTTAGAGGTTGCTTGGCAGATAAGTAAATTTTTTACTTTGGTACAACCCAGGATATGCTGGGTGTTGTTGACTATAACATTGCTAATTTTAGTAGCAGCATTATTGTTACAGATTGCTAGTTTCTGCATCTGATTTCTAAGGAGTTGGGTGCTAGACTCTTTTGCTCCCTTAACAAAGAGATTTGCATAAAAGTTTCTTTCTAGAAGAGCTCTATATACCTGACCATACACGAGCTTAGAACTCATTGTTGAATCCCTTTGCTGTTGTGTTTTCACAGTCTTGTAAAAGCTGGACTGATGATCAAGGAGGCCATATCACATATAAAAAGTAGGAAGTCTTTCATATTTGAACTGGAACCATTCTTCTTTTCCTTTTTGATGATTTAAGAAACCCTTTGGGAGCGATTTAGTAAGGTCGATGTTGGCTTTGATTCACATTATTGGTTCCCATCCCTCTTCGTTAAGTATTAAGTCATCTATGAGAACGTAACCTACAATGATAGAGTTACTAATGTGTTGAGCATGAAGAGGAGTCACCTGGTTCTTTGGCAAACCAAAGATCTGCACCCACACATTCTCTGTAGAAAAATCTATCTCCTCCAAAAGTTTGCTTGGATCCCATTATAAGCACCCAATTTCGTGATGAGTAGAGTATGGATGCGAAAGAGGACTCCGATGATGAAAATTTGTTGCAAATAGGTCTTTAGTATTTGAATTTCGGATCCCAAGGCTCGATTGCATTTTTGTATGGACTCAATTGAAAAGTCTCTTTTTCTTCAGGGGTCTTTTTGTAATTAAAAGTTAAAAAAATAGGAAGAATGGATTTCCAATCAGAAATCCACAATTCCAATCGGAAATCCACAATTCCGATCGGAATTCCAGATTTTCGATCGACAATCCACAATTCTGGTCACGTGAAAATTCATTTTTTGGTAATCTTTATTTATTTTTCTTAAATTTGATTGGTTATTATTTGATTTATTTGATAAATATGTATTTATCAGATAAACGATAAATAAAAATTTTATTTTATTTTATTTTTATCCTATAATCATATTAGGGTTACAGGATTGTGTGTATATATAAGTAATTTTTTTTATCGCAGAGAAGGAGAAAGGAGGGGAGCAAAAAAAAAGGGAAAAAAAGACGGGAAAAACAGAGAGAAAAAGAGAAAGGAAAAAAAGTTTTCTCCCTGAAAAAAGTTTGTGCGTGAACTTTATTTGGAAAAAAAAAATTCTTTTTTTATGGGAATTAACCATTTTCTTTTGGAAAAACAATCAAAGCCTGGAATTGAGAAGGTCAATACAGCAGATCTATTCAAACGGTGAATCAAACAAAGCCTTTGAGGAGCTAATCAATATTGCATCTATGCGTTTCATCCATTTCCTTTACTTTATTTATTTTCATTTGATTATTATTATTATTATTATTATTATTATTATTATTATTATGTTTACTCTAATCATTTTTTTTATTTTTTTTGTTTTGTTTCTTTGATGGTGGTGAAAACATTATATACCCTGGAGATGGGAGTGAAGGGATTAAATCTATGAAGGTCCATGGAATGCCATGGATTAATCCATGTCAAAATCACGTAGTTTTAGATTTGTTTTATGTGTTTTAGTGGTATTTACATTGTGTATTTATTTTTGATTTTTTGGGCATGTAA